>JAXRKP010000784.1:0-32500 GCA_037039925.1 Doris montereyensis | reverse complement strand
AAGTGGACATGAAGTGAAGTGGACATGAAGTGGACATGGGTGAAGTGGACACATGAATGAAGTGGACATGGATGACCTGGATGAAGTGGACATGGATGAAGTGGACATGGATGAAGTGGACATGGATGAAGTGGACATGGATGAAGTGGACCTGGATGAAGTGGACATGGATGAAGTGGACCTGGATGAAGTGGACATCAGTGAAGTGGACCTTGGAAGTGACATCAGAAGTGGACATGGGTGAAGTGGACCTGGATGAAGTGGACATGGGTGAAGTGGACAAGTGGACATGGATGAAGTGGACATGGGTGAAGTGGACATGGATGAAGTGGACATGGGTGAAGTGGACATGGGTGAAGTGGACATGAGTGAAGTGGACATGAGTGAAGTGGACATGGAGTGAAGTGGACATGGTGAAGTGGACATGGGTGAAGTGGACATGAGTGAAGTGGACCTGACATGGACATGAGTGAAGTGGACCTGGTGAAGTGGACATGGATGAAGTGGACATGAGTGAAGTGGACCTGGATGAAGTGGACATGGATGAAGTGGACCTGGATGAAGTGGACATGGATGAAGTGGACATGGGATGAAGTGGACATGGGTGAAGTGGACCTGGGTGGAAGTGGACATGGGTGAAGTGGACATGAGTGAGTGGTGGACATGGATGAAGTGGACATGGATGAAGTGGACATGGATGAAGTGGACATGGGTGAAGTGGACATGGTGAAGTGGACCTGGGTGAAGTGGACATGGAGTGAAGTGGACATGGATGAAGTGAACATGGGTGAAGTGGACATGAGTGAAGTGGACATGAGGACATGAAATGGACATGAGTGACATGGATGAAGTGGACATGAGTGAAGTGGACATGAGTGAAGTGGACATGAGTGAAGTGGACATGGGTGAAGTGGACATGAGTGGACATGAGTGAAGTGGACCTGGAGTGGACATGAGTGAAGTGGACCTGGATGAAGTGGACATGGGTGAAGTGGACATGATGGAGTGAAGTGGACATGGGTGAAGTGGACCTGGATGAAGTGGACATGAAGTGGACATGTGTGAAGTGGACATGAGTGAAGTGGACATGGGTGAAGTGGACATGGGTGAAGTGGACATGGATGAAGTGGACATGGGTGAAGTGGACATGAGTGAAGTGGACGTGGACATGGGTGAAGTGGACATGAGTGAAGTGGACATGGGTGAAGTGGACATGGTGAAGTGGACATGGGTGAAGTGGACATGAAGTGACGTGGGCGTGGACATGGTGAAGTGGGCATGGTGAAGTGGACATGGGGTGAAGTGGACATGGGTGAAGTGGACATGAGTGAAGTGGACATGGTGAAGTGGACATGAGTGAAGACATGGGTGAAGTGGAACATTGATGAAGTGGACATGGGTTAAGTGGATATTGGTGAAGTGGACATGGGTGAAGTGAACATGGGTGAAGTGGACATGGGTGAAGTGACGTGGATGAAGACATGGGTGAAGTAGACATGAGTGAAGTAGACATGGGTGAAGTGGAAGAGTTAAGTGGACCTGGGTGAAGTGGACACATGGGTGGACCTGGAGTGGACATGGGTTAAGTAGACATGGGTTAAAGTGGACATGGGTGAAGTGGACCTGTGAAGTGGAGTGGGGGAAGTGGACATGGGTTAAGTTGGACATGGGTGAAGTAGACATGGGTTACATGGGTTGGACATGGGTGAAGTAGACATGGGTTAAGTTGACATGGGTGAAGTAGACATGGGTTAAGTTGGTGGACATGGGTGAAGTAGACATGGGTGAAGTGGACATGAGTGAAGTGGACATGGGTGAATTGGACATGGGTGAAGTGGACATGGGTGAAGTGGACATGGGTGAAGTGTGAATTGGACATGGTGAAGGGTGAAGTGGACATGGGTGAAGTGGACATGGGTGAAGTGGACATGGGTGAAGTGGACATGGGTGAAGTGGACATGGGTGAAGTGGACAGGGTGAAGTGGACATGGATGAAGTGGACATGGGTGAAGTGGACATGGATGAAGTGGACATGGATGAAGTGGACATGGGTGAAGTGGACATGAGTGAAGTGGACTTGAAAGTGGACGTGGGTGAAGTGGACATGGGTGAAGTGGACATGGGTGAAGTGGGCATGGGGATGAAGTGGACATGGGATGTGGGAAGTGAACCTGGGGTGAGGTGGGTGAATGCTGAAGAAAAAGAAGAAGATGAAGGGTATGGTTGACACAATGTTATCATGGTGTTCAAGGATGTATAACGAATGACTACATTTGGTTGTTCAGATGTAGGTCTGTCTATGAGCATGATTGCACTGTGTGGTGTGTGTGTGCATAAAAGGACGAAGAAAATCCATTAGTGGGCTGAAAGACAGGTCAGAAGTTGAAACCCAACCCAGATAGTCAGCATGCTACTCAGGAGATTGACCCCTAACAACACACCCAGAGTGGCTGACAACATGATTTTTAACAGACCCCTTAATCGTGGAATTTTGTTAAGACAGACAGATGGTTTTTTTCATGGAAATCTCCAAACAGGAAGGCATTTCAGTAAAACCAGATGTGTAGATGATCAAGCCACGTTTCTCAGTTGTGATAATTAGGTGCTGGCAGCGAACTGTCTCGACCTGCCAGACGACAAAGTGCCACGTTCATCCAGCCAGGCAGGCCGAGCAAACAATGGTCATCGTCTGGCATCGTTGGTTAGATAACAGTGAATCTTTCTCTTCCTACTAGACAGCATAATGTTGCGATGCACAATGATTTGTATTTCATCATTCCTCGGATCCGAATTCATCATTTTTTTTCGGATCCGGATTCATCATTCCTAGACTTTACGTTACATACACAATTTAGGTTGATCACTGTTAAAATCAAATGAAAGATGCCCAACCAATGTGGTGTAAGGAAATGAAGAAACATTCATTGGTTGAAATATGTTGCATGCTTTTCAAGGAGAACTGGAAGACCATTGACGACTACACACTACACTACGGCAAGGCTGACCTGTCCTGTATCAAACTGATAGACGTATTTATTGCATGAGGGACAGGCGGGACGGAATTAGATTTAATTCATGGTCATAGCCTTTCTTTGAGCATTATTAACGTTTGCTGTCCGCTAACGCCATCTGTCTTCCAACCCCACGTTTCAATCTATCAAGGGGCATGGTGTAAGAACATTACTGCTGTATTTGTATTTCAACTGTAAGGTATTGTGTGAAAACAAAATGCATTTTTATAATATTTTCATCTAAGTTTCAGTAGTTATTATATATATATATATATATATATATATATATATATATATATATATATATACAAGCACGCCCGTAGACACTAATGATTTTGATTACTCTTTTACGACATTTTTTTTCAACGATGAACTACACAATAGGTTACCGGCAGCAGGGGATATCAAGTACCGCTACAGCATTCGATAATTAGATTAGGCGGGCTTTTCATTGCAAATCTAATGACTGGAAATAAAGGAATGAGTAACAGTAATAATAAAAAGTTTTGTGGATCACAGGCAAAACAGTCTTTTCCCAATCAATTAAAATACTGGTTTGTTTCAAGAGTTTATTTGCTAAGAACCTAAGCAAGCTATTTGAAATCTACCTGTGACATATGGAGGTTGTGGGTGCAGTGGTTCCTGAGGTTAGAGAGTTCAAAGTTTGAGATGTACAGTTTTATATATATATATATATATATATATATATATATATATATATATATATATATATATATATATATATATATATATATATATATATATATATATATATAAATAAGTCTTTTACTCACATTTATATTTCTTCTCTTTCCCTGTTCTACAGGTGTTGACGATGTTTGTTTACAACATCTTCATCGTGCACGTAATTGGTTTCAACTTAGTCGCTCTCTTCGTGAGTTCAACACCTTCTTCCTGCACTGGCGTAAACTTCTGCAAATGGTGGGAACCTCGTACCAGAGTAGGAAGTACGTGGTCATTAAGTACCTCAATTTGATTTCTTTCGCCATCTGTCGGTTTGGAGCGTGTGCGGCCATTACCACGGCCGTCATGTTCTGGCGAATGAGGGTCTCCGTCTACTATTACATTTGCATTTCCATCTCCATGGTGTTCATGAACATTCTCAACGTTATACTGTTCTGGCGGCTCTTTAAGAGCGATGTTCTGAGGCCAAGAGCGACGACCGGCACGGTAGTTCCGCGTGCCAGAACATCAAGGAAGATTGCCAGGCCATAAACGGTTACGAAGCGGTCAGCAGAGAGGAAGACGGTTCAATCATCGTAACCCCACGCAAGCAAGGCAGGTGGTGGGGTAAGAAAGCCGATTGACAATTAGTCATTGATTGAGATTTTGCTTTGTAATGATGTTAGAAATGAGAGTGTGGAAAGAGGGCGTAGAGGGGGAGGGGGTATAAAGTGTATTCTTTCATGAACGACTCCATATCAGGCCATGATGTGATAGTCTCTTGTTATACTTTTCTGAGTGAATGTTGCTGACATTTAGGCACTGGAGTAAAATTGCTCTGAACTATTAGATTCAATTCTCATGATGTTTAAAATACAATACAGTAGTCTCTGCCAAAGAGGCTGGCCGTTCCTCGGGAGACAACCAAAGCAACTGGCCTCTTAGCCAGATTGAAGAATTTCAACGGCCTCTTAGCCAGATTGAAGAATTTCAAACGGCCTCTTAGCCAGATTGAAGGATTTCAACGACCTCTTAGCCAGATTGAAGAATTTCAAACGGCCTCTTAGCCAGATTGAAGGATTTCAAACGGCCTCTTAGCCAGATTGAAGGATTTCAAGCGGCCTCTTTGTATGATAACTACAGCAGCCTCCTAGGCAGAGACCACCACAATTTTTACAAAAACTGAACATTTTATTATTTCTTCGTTTTCAATTTTATTTGCACCTCAGATTCTTTTTTTTGCATTTTTTTCAAGCCGGCCTTCTTTTTGCATTTTACCTGTCAAAAACACACGTCTAAGTTTCATGTCGTGATATTTGAAACGGAATTGCATTTCCAGTAATAATGATATCTTTTTTTTGCAGGCATTATATTTACTCTAGAATTATTCATGTGCCATTCTTTACAGCATTTTACTCCTATGCATGCAACCGCATCACTCTTGAAAAAAATCTCTTGCTTTCACCTACTTATCGTATTATTGCTTACCACCCCTCTTTCACTGTTTGTAAGATCCCTACCTCACTGTAGAGTTCAAATGGGTGGTATTTACTCCACGTTCACCCGCATACCTGCACTTTTCCTGCTTGGAATTGCTTTTGGCTTTGATGGTGATTTCCCTCCCCCTGCTTGCCATGTGTATACTTTTCCTATAGATATATGCACACAGTACAGTTTAGAATAAGAAATAATGCACAAAACAATCAAAACATTTTATATGAAGAAAACCAGTCTTCATCGTAAACATTGCATTTCTCAACTGTCACAGAGACTTATGGCACAGTTTTATATAGTCCGTTCGTATGAGGGATGTTTCTTTCCTCTGTTATTGGTAGGATATTTGTTTCATAGGTAGGATGTTTGTTTCATAGATAGGATGTTTGTTTCGTAGGTAGGATATTTGTTTCATAGGTAGGATATTTGTTTCATAGGTAGGATATTTGTTTCATAGGTAGGATATTTGTTTCATTGGTTAATGATAGGATGTTTGTTTCGTAGTTAGGATATTTGTTTCATTGGTTAATGATAGGATGTTTGTTTCTTCATTGGTTAATGGTAGGATGTTTGTTTCATTGGTTAATGGTAGGATGTTTGTTTCATTGGTTAATGGTAGGATGTTTGTTTCATTGGTTAATGGTAGGATGTTTGTTTCTTCATTGGTTAATGGTAGGATATTTGTTTCATTGGTTAATGGTAGGATGTTTGTTTCTTCATTGGTTAATGGTAGGATATTTGTTTCATTGGTTAATGGTGGGATGTTTGTTTCATTGGTTAATGGTAGGATGTTTGTTTCATTGCAAGATTCATATAAATGTAGTTTTAAATGATCACATTATTCGTTCTGGTACAAAGCATTGACCGTTCTCCACGAGCTCTATTTCCTAGCCAGCTTTTCTTAGACTCCTTATCGATTGATGACTAGATTGCTTACAACTTTATTGCTAATTGCAGGCTCTCTCGAGGTTTTCCGCTTTTCATTACTTCATCTGTCCCAAAAGTTTTTTATTTGTTGCTTTTGGTTCAAAGCAGTACATACAGGCCTTCAGGCTGTGTCTTCCATACATGCACATGTAGTGTCTTCAGATGTGAACGCTAATATTCATATGTATCCAATTTATATATATATAATATATATATATATACTGTTTTCGGATTGATTTTGTAATCACAGTGTTGGCAGATATATGTGCTTTCAACGGCACTCATGGAAGAGTTCAAATCGGATAGAAATAGTTTTTGCTAGTTGGCTGTCTTTGTTTAGTGTCTATTCGACTTCTAGGCATCTGGTGATCAGAGGAGACATATGTTGTGTTCATATCTTATGTTTGTGTGTTTGTTTCTTTTGAAGTAACCGTGTCCACCATGGCGGCACTCTCGGGCATACGTCATGTCCGAGTCAGAGTGACGTCATGTGTCATCTGCGTCTGTGGGTAGAATGAATTTCTGGGGCTGCTCTTTTTCTTTTGATGCTGGACAGGAGCCACTGACGCTGAGTGATTATGATTGTGTGTTTGTATCGAAATCTTTTGCCGAAATTTTACGGTTTTAGAGGAGTAAAACTTAGTGCCTTGATCAGAGCATTCCAAGGTGCACTACTTTTTATCGTCGTCGATAGAATAGATTATTGGCCAGTCGTGAATCAGGAACACCCTATGTTTGAGTGAAAGCTCTCGTGGGCATGATTTCTAGAATTTGAATTTGCTGGCACACATATTACTTTGTGTAGAAATTTAAACGCTACGTATTAACTTTCCCACAGATTTTTGTATCATTTCTCAACCTTGAAGTTTTGGTTATGCACTATGGTTTTCAGAAGGGGAAATTTTGAAATAGTAGGTTATGTTGTGTTGGGGTTTTTTTTGTGACATTTGATTTTTACAGTGTATGCGGAGAGGGCGGGTGCGGATCGGGGAATGCGGAGAGGAATTGATCACATTCAGGCGGGGTGGGGATCAGGGAATGTGGAGAGGAATTGATCACATTCAGACGGGTGAGGATCAGGGAATGTGGAGAGGAATTGATCACATTCAGACGGGGGTGAGGATCAGGGAATGTGGAGAGGAATCGATCACATTCAGACGGGGTGCGGATCAGGGAATGTGGAGAGGAATTGATCACATTCAGACTGGGTGAGGATCAGGGAATGTGGAGAGGAATTGATCACATTCATGTCTTCCCGAAAAGTCTCATCACCAGAGCCAAAAGGTATTTTTCTCGGGGCCAAGAGGTGTAGGCATCGGCTTGTGAACTCCTGTCAGTTGTTTTTTCTTTTCTTCCTCTTCTTTAAAAATAAAAAAAAAAACAAACGAGAAATTAGTATTAAAATTACCTAATAATAATAATAATAAATAGGGGTTGTATTGTGAGTTTTTTTTTTTTTTCTTATTTTTACAAATAGAGTTAGATTACAAAGCAAACTCAATCAATGGAAACGAACATATGGTAACTTGAAATAAGTTCCACTGACGGCAAAAGGATGAAATCAAAAGGAGTCGTTCGACACAATGTATGATAGAGAAAACGAATGCAGTAGTGTGAATGTCAAAGTGTTTGTGTGTACCAACTTACTGTGTGCGTTGGGCTGTTTAGGATGGGGAAGAATCAAATATGTGATTTTTTGTTTTCGAGTACCAGCATTGTTTTTTCGTTTGCTTTGTTTTGTTTTAAATTTTGTTTCGTTTCTTATTAAGTGCCAATACAACAAAATGGACAACAACAATGCATAGAAAGAAAAATCTTTATTTTTCCCCGCTTCCCGTGCAATATGTTTTCTTCAATGTGTAGCAATGATGTTTAGATGAGACACAAGAGCAGCTGAAGATCAGGAAGCATTAACCGTGTTGTGCCTTTTTTTTTGTTTTTATTATCATGAAAACTGGATAGGTTGATGATGTGTGTGTTTGTATTAGCTTTGAGTTTTGTTTTTTGTTTGTATATTTGTTGGGTTGTGTTGTTTTCTTTTTTTTGGGGGGAGGGGGGGTGCGGAGAGGGTATTCTCCAGCTGCCACGTTTTGTATTGTCTTGGAAGAAACATTATAATCATTGCCCATGTTTTTGATGATTTGTCTAGGTTTAATATATTGATCGCTAGTCTGTGCAGTTTATTTTTGAGATGAAAGCAGATTTGCAACGCCTCACCTTCTATGTCTTGTAATTAGCCGAAAGTCTCAGGGTGCAGGCTTTCTGCAAAAAAGTGGAATGTCTTTTAAGATGAAGTGCATGAAAGAAAAAAGCAAAAATAGAAACAAAACAAGCTTGCCAAACTTTGAAATGTATAGTATAATTGTAATAGTTATACCCAAATGGGTTATGTCGATGAAGTAGAAAAGCTGCAATAATGAAATGTCTTGCTGTTGTAACTCTGTGCGTGTGTGTATGTGTGTGTGTGTGTGTGATTGTTTTTTTTTTTCTACAGGTCTGTTTTTAACTTACTTTTTCCCCTATCAAATTATAGTTCTTCGTCTTCTTTGCGGTAAGGGTAATAACTATGTATGTATTATGTATTGTCAATAAACCAAGAATTTAAAGTCAGCCTTTTTTTTAACCTGGCTTTATGTGACATTTCATCGGTGAAACTGTCTGAACGCGTAAGTCCCACGATGTATGGGAATATGAGATTTGTCCTTTAAACGATCAAATGTACTCTTGTTTCCTGTTTTTTAAATAAATATTGCAGGCTTTGATCCGATAGAAAGGCTCGAGTTAATCGAAAAGTTTAACCTTCGAAGTCAAGGAGTGGACTTGCTTGTATTAAATCTTTCAACTCTAACCATGTCAGACCATTTTGTGCACAATTGACTATTTCTTTCTATTTACTACATTCGAAGCACTAAAGTTGTTATCAAAATTGTCATCCAAAAAGCGCAACATAGTGTATACAGCCCTATTCGATGGTCTATGACGGGTTGGTTTTTTTTGCTTCTACTGAAAAATGACCTCACGAGGCTCACTTGTTTAGACAGTGTGACTGACGTTATGTGTACGTGTACATATTCTTATCCAATGCAGCGTATCTTTGAACAGCTTATCATGTGTGCTCTCGTATTTTACCTTTACACAGCTTTTAAGGAGTTGCCTAAGAAAACCGTTTGTATATTTGCTTTACTCATCTTTATCTTAATCGATATTCTTTTTATGGGAATGGAACAATTTGTCCAAGGATAAACAGAAAAGAGCTAATTTGTCGGAGAGTATGCAATTCGAAGTCATTTATCTAATGATACCTATTACAACAGAAGCGGTTTTGTCTGATGATAAACAGAAATAGAAAGAGGTGAAATCGGATTTAAGAGATGCAGTAGGCAAAAGAAAGAATCTGGGTGCAGTCATGCATGCCACATTTCTTTTGTTGTATTGTTGTAGCCTTGATCTTTACCACGTTGTATGGCATCTTTCAGTTTGTCATGGAACAATGGAGCAGCAACTGTACAATTTCTGTTTCATCTCTCATGCCGCCCCCGCCCCTTTCCCCCTGGCTCTATTGACCTTGAAAAGCATAATTAAACAGTTAAACTTCATCTTGATTCACTGGGTAAAAAGTTTTGTGGAGATTTTTGATAAATTGTCCATGTGTGTATTTTATTGCCTTGACATTTTAAGTGCTTTATTCTGTTATGGAAGGTGGGGGCAGGGTTTTGGTAAAAGAAATAACTTTGATATGAATTAATTTACTCATCCACTCCCTGCCTAGATGTAACATTGCTATATATATACATAATGCCTCACGTAAGAGAAGCCACCCTGTCAACATGTTTTTGAAATATTATATATATATATATATATATATACATATATATATATATAGAGAGAGAGAGACATATTTTATATATACATTATACTTTTGATATACGTGAAATACGAGCAATCCTTTTAATCCTGCTTTACTTTACTTTAAAAAAGCCATATGGAAATTTTGTAAGTTTTCTATTGTTTTCTTTAAAAAATGTTTGAAATTGTACACAATATTTATAAAACAGATAGACTGTTATTTTTACTGTTATTGTTATAATAATTCCTTTCCCACGTTCCCTTGGCCATGTTAGATGAGGGAGCTGATATTTTCACTCTTTAACTTTCCCTCAATCAAGTGTTAAAAATGGGCGAGGCTCTGCAATCGATTTCTGTGAAATGTGAGAAGAAAGGAAATTATAGTGAATCAACAACAACAAAAGGGGCGCGATATCCAAGGAATCCACCTTGGATGATGTCACCGTCATATGCAACGTTCCATGCCATGTGTCACAGTGTTGAGGACCATCAAGCAAAATCAGGAGATTTTTTTTTATGATTTTTTTTCTTCAGAAGGGTGTAGGGACCCTGACTATGGAGCAATTTACTTGTAGTGGGAGTGATTTCTATGCCATTTCATGACGTAAATTGCATGACATCTCATCTGTTAGTAAAAGCTGTTCAGTTGTTTCTAAGGGCCTTTTTTTTTTGTTGAATTCTTTTTCCTCCCCCCTCTCTCCATGTCCTTTATGAACACCTGTTATTACTATTATTATTATTATTAGTAGTAGTAGTAGTATTAATCGGCAAGGCTGCTTTATATGGCTTAGTTCAAAATGTTTTTTAATGGTTGTTTCATTAATTTAATTTAAATCAGTTTCATGTTTATCAAATGGTAATAGAATTGAAGATGTAAGTGTGATTTGAGTACATTGCAGATCTAGCTGCTAACGTAAAAAAACATGCCACTGCCTTTTAGAACGTTTTTGTTTGTTTTTTAAAGGACATTTTTATTGCTTTTGTCTGTTTTATTTTCACTCTGCCTGTTTTTCTTTTGATTTGACATTGTTTTTGACGTTGATTGATTTGGGATTATTTCCATTTCCCAATTTCACTTTCTCAGTTCCATTTTACGAACAATGACATCTTGACATTTACTCCATTGTCAATTCCTGTACCTTTCCATGACTCAGTTTTCTTGTTATTGCAGGGTTATTAAGCATGCTATGTAATATGTCATGACACAAAATAGTTTTTTGTCAATTCATTGTGGACAAGCCATTATTATTGTTATGTTACTAAATATCCAGACTTGGTATATACAGACGTTAAAGCCCAGCAAGACGAAATCATTTTTGTTCAAAACTGACTATACCATATTATAATTCGGCTTTAAACATAAAATTGATAGGGCTTCATTTATAACTAAGGAAGACAAAATTGATTTTCTCAAGCTGTCTTTTTGGATATAGCAGTTTTGCATCTGACCCCTTCACATACTAACATGTAACTATATGACAGTATCCTCACTTTTGAGACTTTTACCGACCTACTATTCCATTCTAAACAATGTCTTACATTGTAGAGTTGCCACTGCATCACTTGAGTTTTTTTGTTTTTAATTTACACCTAAAAGAAGACGTAAAATATTTTCTTGGGTTCTATTTTGCTGTCCCTGTACTGTCAGCATATTATAAGGAAAATCTGTGGAATGTCATATCAGGCCACTCATTTTCTTCTAGGTCTCCTGGTTTTGGATTAGAGGTTGGTGTGTGTTGGCTTTTTCTTCTTTCATTCCTGAGCTTAGAAAGCTTAGTCGCCGAGATGGAACTTTATAACAAAATTGTTTTTAGGATTGTTGGCAGCTGAATTCAGTGGTGTTTGTTTTTTACTGGTTTTCTCATGTGATCTATTGTTTATTTGTTTGCATTTTATTGTATTTGTGATATGACCTTGTTCCAAGGTCATGCATATATATATATATATATATCTGTACATAAATTGACTTGAACTTTGTTACCTACTGCTGGCTCATTTTTTTCCGTGTGATTCGCTTGACATAAATACCTGGGCATCTATTTTCACCTTTAAAAGCTCTCTTAGTCATTTCAAGGAGCACAGAAGTATTTTATTTTTATGTGATTGTGTGTGGGTGTGTGAAAAAATAAACAAACCTTAAACTTAAGGCCGGTGATTGATACGCAAGACCGGTCGCTTCTGCTGCTTTCTATTCATTATTTTACGTTGACTTTCTACTTTCTGTTTTTTGTATTCATTCATCCTGAGAACGGCACAAACATGAAACAGACATCATTGAACCCCAGCAGCATACTTCTAATTAAGAACTTACACATTTGTGTCTACGTTATTATGCCTCTTCTCTTCTCTTTGTTGATGCTATTTATTTTCTTCTTTGCCATGCACCTCAAACATTTTTTTTTATCAAATTTGATGGAGGCTTGGATTTACATTTGGTTTATAGAATGTGTAATGTTCTGATGATAAAACTGTTTCATAAAATAAAATTTAAAAAAGAACTTTCTTCCCTCTATGCAAACAGTTGTTAGGCTATGGGGTGAAAATCGCGGTTGGTATATAATTCTTTTCAGATTCTGTGTTTAGAGAAGTCTGTCGCCTCATGATGCGAACTATCGCCTTAAATTAAATCCATATCTTTGTATTTCCACAGCATCATCGCAATGTTTTTCAGAAGAAGAAGAAGAAAAAAGGAAACTTATTTACAACATTTATGTATTATTAAACTGCTGTTGATCTGACTGAAACTTACCTTGCCTGCCTTAAGCTTATATGCTTGGCGTTGCTGTAGGGCTACCACCATGGGTCTTGTGAATGGCTCTTTCGTATGGTACCCTTGTTGTTTGGGGGAAAAGTGCTGTTCTGTTTATGTGTGAGTACAAGGCGTTTTCAGAGATGAGAGTTTGGCCATGCACTACGCTCGTTTTACGCTATCATCATAGCTGCCAACCATACGTAAACAAACCCCGTATTAAGTACATTCCTTTTGCTTTGAGTTTGGACATTTTTAGTTTTTAAACTACTTATATGACGGTTAACTGTATTTTGAAAATGTATTTGAGGGTTACTTATGTTTTTTTAGTTTTTTTTTTAGAGAAAGCCTTAGCTAACGGCAGAGAGGAAAAACAAATGTTTTAAGGCCAGTTGAACATTGCAGTGTTTTCGTACACAAGCAAAAACAAAACAGGAAGGGGGTGGGGGGGGGGGGGGGGATTCAAAACAAAAACTTGTTGGATGAGTGTCCTATCTACATAATGAGCCTTATGCTACAGTACCAATGGGACCAGGGATGAAAGCAAATTGCACAAGAGAGAAAGCGGTATCTGGTTTTCTTTGTTGTCTGTGTTTTTAATTTACCTTCTTATCTTTTTTTTTACCGTGCCTTTGTTTGAGATAAACATTTGCGGCTTAGGCATCCCAGGATCTTATATTTAGTGTGAAGAATGAACATTTTTCAAACTATGTATTTGCAATGATCATCATAGCACTGTATTTAGTGTGAAGAATGAACATGTTTCAAAAATATGTATTTGCAATGATCATCATAGCACTGTTTAGTGTGAAGAATGACCATTTTTCAAAATATGTATTTGCAATGATCATCATAGCACTGTTTAGTGTGAAGAATGAACATTTTTCAAAATATGTATTTGCAATGATCATCATAGCACTGTTTAGTGTGAAGAATGAACATTTTTCAAAATATGTATTTGCAATGATCATCATAGCACTGTTTAGTGTGAAGAATGAACATTTTTCAAAATATGTATTTGCAATGATCATCATAGCACTGTATTTAGTGTGAAGAATGAACATTTTTCAAAATATGTATTTGCAATGATCCTCATAGCACTGTGTTTAGTGAGAACAAGAATGTTTCAAAATATGTATTTGCAATGAATCATAACACTGTGTTTAGTGTGAAGAATGAACATTTTTCAAAATATGTATTTGCAATGATCATCATAACACTTTGTTTAGTGTGAAGAATGAACATTTTTCAAAATATGATTTGCAATGATCATCATAGCACTGTGTTTAGTGTGAAGAATGACATGTTTCAAAATATGTATTTGCAATGATCATCATAGCACTGTGTGAGAACAAGAATGCAATTTAGGAACATTTGGGGTTCGTTTTTTCTTTTTTTATTCTTTGAATTGATACCTTTGTTGTTGTTGTTGTTGTCATTGATTCTACAAATGTGTAAAACTGAGATCGACTTTGTTTTTGTGTCATCTGGACTAGAACTCAATAGCTTTTCATCATGAACCAAATTCACCCCACTGGATCTAAATAATATTGTCTAACACAGATCTACTGAGATCATTCTGACAGGGGGATCCTCCAATTATACAAATATACATCAGTAACGATAATTACCCAGTCTAAATCCTTTGTAATGTTCAGCAGCCTCCTACCCTTTAATAATATAGCTCGTACACACTGCCATTCAGGCAGAAATTTGATTATTATTACAAATTGATTTGTCGTCAGATGTTCCAAATGTGTCTAGTTAGATCTGCCCTGCTAGTGTTAGTGTTGACATTGTGAAAGGTGTTAGGTGTCTGCCCTCCAGATAAAATTTCAACAAGCTGTATGTAATGTATTTTCGAGTTTTCAGAACGTTTTTTTTTTATTCTTTCATCTCTCGTGTCAAGCATCATGAATTTATAAAAAAAAATATGTATTAAAAAGCAGTGTGTGCTTATGTTGTCCCGTTTCACCAGTCTGTACGCTATGATTTTGTTTTGCATTCAAAGCGATGGAAGTGGAATATATTATAATTATAAGCTCTATTTTTTTTTTTTTTAAATCAGCAATCCTAATTTCCTGCTTTTTCGCTTTTCTTTTCTCTAGTTTTCCAATTTCTCTGTTTTTTTCTTTTGTTGTTTTGCTTTTTGTTTGTTATAGATTATATTTTGTTTTTTGTTTTGTTGTGTTCGGGGGTAGGGATCTTTTTTCTTTTCCTTTTTCTTCTTTTCTTTTTTTTTTTTTGTGATGAACAGGATGTAAAGTTGTTTGTCTGCATTTAAAAAGAAAAGATTATAGTGGTTGTGTTTTGTTTGTTTCTTTGTTTCGATGTTGTTTTTTTATTTCCTAGGAGGTGTTTGCTTTTTGTTTTATTTTTGGGTTTCCTTTTTTTGTTTCGTTTGTGAAAAGATGAGTTGCTCTCTTGTTTTGTTTTTCTCTATCAAGGCTCAAGGGCATCTATTGCCATGCCATGCGTTTGTCTCTTCTGTACCGAACGAACGAACGATTTCGACGTGTAGACATTTGCATAACAAATAATATATTATTATATCAAGCATTGATTGCGTTTCAACATGAATTTGATATTTTTTCCTCTTGCGTATCATTATTAATACTAACACTAATAGTAATACTAACACTAACACTAACACTAATGCGGGGTGGTTGGCGGGTGTACTGCTTGTAGGTCCCATGTCTTTCCTTTCCTTCAGTCGCTTTCCTTATCTTTCGTCTCGCTGTTTCCTCGACCTCTTAACTCGCCCTGACATCGCCGCACATGGTGAACGGTGGGGGGGGTATCAATTAAACATACTAACAGTAACACCAGTACTAAGATCGTCCTTTGTTAATCAACAGGTACGTTGTTGTACCTTATTTTTCAACTATACTATGTGTCAGACATAATTGTTTTACTATTTATTTCAATGACTTGTCCAACGGCTTCTGTACTAGTGTAATATAACACAACTTTGTCCACGGTTGTTGTTTTTTACTGTTTGGGGGAGAAGGGGAGGGGGGGGGGTCTGCAGTCCAGAGGCAACGTATCGGCATCTTAAGTTAACCCGGCAGCGGTTGACACAATTTTTGTCGGTTTTTCTTCGGAGTAAAAGTCTACCCGCCCCTGGTTCAGACAGGTGGATCGACACCTAGTCCCATCAGAGACGGAGGATAAAAAAGGAGGTACCGTGTGCAGATCACATCGCTCTGTGCATGTTAAATAAAATGTCTGGGCTGTTTACACCGGCAGTCCAAGCAAAGTGAAAATCCTACCAAAACCTCCGAGATCACCCGAGTTGTGGGTGTGGGTCAAATCAAATCAAATCAAACTGACTGTTTGAGACATATTTTCAATGTAGGTCTTGCTCGCTGTGTATTTATGGTGTCACAATGATGAGGCCTTTGTCCAAAGTTCTTGCTTTGTTTTGCCTCCTTCTGACTGTTGCTGGTTGAGTTTGTTGAGACATAATGTTCCAACGTAGACCTACTTTGCATTTATGTCAGTGACAATACAGTGAATCATGGGTCAAAGGTCTGGTCTTTCAAACTGGGTCAAGTGGTCTGAGGTGTCTAGAGCATGAGTTGAAATGCCGAAAGGAAGAAACTCCCACGTCCATTGTTGCTAGTGTCATCGTGTATCTATTTCTAGTTCCAAGTGCGTGCAGTGCAAATAGCGCAAATCTAGTTTGACTTCAAAGATAACGAAAGTATAACGAAGATAGCAGTTAACGTTGTGATGTGATCTGGTCAGTGCATTGTTGGCGGTCTTTGTCTGTGTGTGTGTGTCTGTGTCTGTGTGTGTGTGTGTGTGTACACATTTCAATTAGGCCCTCTCTTCTTTTATTTCATTCTTTGGCTTATTTCTTCCTGCTGTCGTGGGCGGTTGGCGGGCGGTCCTGGTAGGGCCTGCTTCTGCCCTTACTTTCAACAATCATATCTTGCTGTTTCCTCTTACATCACCGTAGATAGTGAGCTACGTAAATTTCAATGAAATATTGCTGTTTCTATTGAATTCAGCCCGAGATCATCACTTCTGATGGATGGGGATACATTTCAATTAACTAACCAAGCAAACAACATAATAATAATAATAATAATAATAATAATAATAATAATGGCATCATGCAGCTGTTACTAGTGTTACACACCAGGCAATAGTGTGATTAGTCACATGACCTCTTTCTGCGCGGGTGGTTGTGGCGGGGAGCTGCTGGTAGGTCCTAATTCTTTCCTTTCCTTCACTTATCTTTCTTCTCGTTGGTTTCCTCTTAATTCACCATGATACCACCGCAGTGGTGCAACAAAAGACATTTTCTCTGATGTCCTGTCAGCGTACGTAACACTAACAGTAACGTGAGGAAATGAGCCACTGTCATGTCTTGTCTAGTCGTCACCTCGTACTGAGTTGTAGCAGTGTAGGGTAGTGTAGGTCAGTACAGTGTATTGTAGTGTAGGTCAGTACAGTGTATTGTAGTGTAGGTCAGTACAGTGTATTGTAGTGTAGGTCAGTACAGTGTATTGTAGTGTAGTGTAGTGTAGTCAGTACAGTGTAGGGTAGTGTAGTTCAGTACAGTGTATTGTAGTGTAGGTCAGTACAGTGTATTGTAGTGTAGGTCAGTACAGTGTATTGTAGTGTAGGTCAGTACAGTGTAGGGTAGTGTAGTTCAGTACAGTGTATTGTAGTGTAGGTCATTACAGTGTATTGTAGTGTAGGTCAGTACAGTGTATTGTAGTGTAGGTCAGTACAGTGTATTGTAGTGTAGTTCAGTACAGTGTATTGTAGTTCAGTACAGTGTAGTACAGTGTATTGTAGTGTAGGTCAGTACAGTGTATTGTAGTGTAGTTCAGTACAGTGTATTGTAGTGTAGGTCAGTACAGTGTATTGTAGTGTGGTCAATACAGTGTAGGGTTTCAGTGTAGTTCAGTACAGTGTATTGTAGTGTAGGTCATTACAGTGTATTGTAGTGTAGGTCAGTACAGTGTAGGGTAGTGTAGTTCGGTACAGTGTAGTGTAGTGATGTGCAGTACAGTGTACGGTAGTGTAGTGTGGTATTCAGCTGGTTTAAGTAGTACTTACTCATATATCTAATTTTAGTGACATTTTAGTCTGACATCATTCTGTCACGTGACTAACACCAAGTTCAGTGTTTCATTTCATTCTCATGTGTCAACCCCATCTTCCATCCCATCCCCGCCTGGCCATATCAGCAATAGTAACAGTTTCAGCATGTAGTCCCCAGTTTGAGTTAGTTAGTACTAATAGGGTCTGTGCAATGCTTGACATCTGTCGATCATCATCATCAATGGAATCCAGTGGAATCAAGTGGAACGAAATGATGTGCATGCATAATATGGTAGATAATAATAGTGGTATTCATGCGGTTGGAAGACCTTCCTCTGTGGTGACTTTCTGTATGAGTGTACTGTGTTCAATGGTGTGTGTGTGTGTGTGTTGTTTATGATTCGTTTTGTGATGTAGTATCATCTTCATTTGGTTTAGTATGTGGGGCATTGATATAATGTTGTGTGTGTGTGTGTGTGTGTGTGTTTAAAGGGTGTTCACCATCCATCTTGACTGATTTCTGGATACTGGGTAGTCCGGAGGCAAGGCGTCGGCCTCTCAAGCGAAAGGTAGTGGGTTCGAGCCCGCCAACGGTTGAAAAATTGTCTCGAGTCTTTTCGAGGTGGGGAGGTTAGCATCGATGAATGAAATTACATTTTACTTTTGGGGAGGTGGGTTGAATAAATTTTTTGGGGAGGTTAGGATCGATGAATGAAATTACATTTTGTACTTTTGAATCGATGAAAAATCACCCATGTTGTATTTTTGGGAAGGTTTGGATCAATGAATGAAATCACCCATGTTGTATTTTTGGGAAGGTTTGGATCAATGAATGAAATCACCCATGTTGTACTTCCTTGTGGTTTTGGTGAATGGTGGACATGCTCTTTCACGTGTCTTTCAGCATGCTCTTCCTCTTGATTTACACTGAGATCACTGCATATGGTGGACACGGTAAATTCCAACAAGAAGAACAGGCTTTTCTATGTTATCGTGCAGTTTTTTTCATGTTTTCTTTTTTTCCTAGTTAGTACAGTCATCAATGCAAAGTTGTAAAAGACGGCATTGATACTAGACAGTACAGTAATCAATGCTAAGTTAAAGTTGTTAAAGATGACATTGATAAAGATGACAAAATCAAACTAGCAAAGCGACAAAATCAAACAAAGATGACTAAACTAGTAAGATGACAAAATCAAACTTAGTAAGATGACAAAAATCAAACTTAGTAAGATGACAAACTCAAACTAGTAAGATGACAAACTCAAACTAGTAAGATGACAAAATCAAACTAGTAAGATGACAAAATCAAACTTAGTAAGATGACAAACTCAAACTAATAAGATGACAAAATCAAACTAGTAAGATGACAAACTCAAACTAGTAAGATGACAAAATCAAACTAGTAAGATGACAAACTCAAACTCAAATCAAACTAGTAAGATGACAAAATCAAACTAGTAAGATGGCAAAATCAAACTAGTAAGATGACAAGACAAAACTAGTAAGATGACAAACTCAAACTAGTAAGATGACAAACTCAAACTAGTAAGATGACAAACTCAAACTAGTAAGATGACAAACTCAAACTAGTAAGATGACAAACTCAAACTAATAAGATGGCAAACTCAAACTAGTAAGATGACAAACTCAAACTAATAAGATGACAAACTCAAACTAGTAAGATGACAAACTCAAACTAAAGATGGCAAACTCAAAACTGACAGAACAAACTCAAACTAGTAAGATGACAAACTCAAACTAATACGATGACAAACTCAAACTAATAAGATGGCAAATTCAAACTAGTAAGATGGCAAACTCAAACTAATAAGATGACAAACTCAAACTAATAAGATGGCAAACTCAAACTAGTAAGATGACAAACTCAAACCAATAAGATGGCAAACTCAAACTAGTAAGATGACAAACTCAAACTAGTAAGATGGCAAACTCAAATTAGTAAGATGACAAAATCAAACTAGTAAGATGACAAACTCAAACTGGTAAGATGACAAACTCAAATTAGTAAGATTGCAAACTCACTCAAACTTAATCGCAGTCTGAAGCGATTGATATAAACCGGAGATGAACAAATGAGATGTAAAATAGTCTACTTAGTTAGTGTTGATATCAAACGTTCTTTGGAGAATGGAGATCACCAGAAGTGAATTGGCTTTGTTAAGGGTTTGTGTAAATTTTTTGTTTTGCTTTGACACAGGGTCACTATGTAAGTACTAGATTCCTTCACAAAGTTTAGACAGTTCGTTCGGTCATCCAGATCCTTTGCTTGATCTCGCGATCCTGTGTTGTTGTTACTACTGCTGGTGTTGCTGACGTTGTTTTATTATGGGTTTTTTCTTCTCCAAATAATGTCTTTCTTTCATGAGAACAAATCATTGCCGATACTTATGACCTTGGTCGTCTCTTTGCTTACATCTGATAGAAGAGTAGATCTAGCATTGATGGTCTTTTCTTGTGTATTATCCACTTTCCTTGTGGTTTGTGTTTGAACAGCTAATCCTGTGTTTATTTCATGAGTAAATGTATTTATTCCATGATGTTACTGCTTTTCTTCATTATTATTGTTATTATTTTATTATTATTGTCTTATTATCAGTATATATATATATATATATATATTTATATGTATATGTATCTGTATAACATCTTCACTGCTGTACTACTTTACTATTCTACAATAATACAATGCTTTATACTTTTAAGGTATCAGCTTATTGTGTAGCCAATTCCAATACTGAAAGCTCACAGCGCCCCCCCCCCCCCTTGCTCATAATCATATCCGTGCCTTTGCTTTTGTTTTCCGCTTTGCCTATCGCTTCAACAAGCACCCCTTTTATGATGTTGGGTGCAACAAACACCTTATTTCATGATGTTGGGTGCAACAAGCACCTTATTTCATGATGTTGAGTGCAACAAACACCTTATTTCATGATGTTGGGTGCAACAAGCACCTTATTTCATGATGTTGAGTGCAACAAACACCTTATTTCATGATGTTGGGTGCAACAAACACCTTATTTCATGATGTTGGGTGCAACAAGCACCTTATTTCATGATGTTGGGTGCAACAAGCACACCTTTCATGATGTTGGGTGCAACATACACCTTATTTCATGATGTTGGGTGCAACAAGCACCTTATTTCATGATGTTGGGTGCAACAAGCACCTTATTTCATGATGTTGGGTGCAACAAGCACACCTTTCATGATGTTGGGTGCAACAAGCACTTATTTCATGATGTTGGGTGCAACAAGCACCTCCTTTCATGATGTTGGGTGCAACATACACCTTATTTCATGATGTTGGGTGCAACAAACACCTTATTTCATGATGTTGCACCTCCTTTCATGGTGCAACAAACACCTTATTTCATGATTTTGGGTGCAACAAACACCTTATTTCATGATTTTGGGTGCAACAAACACCTTATTTCATGATTTTGGGTGCAACAAACACCTTATTTCATGATGTTGGGCACAGGATGTTGGCACCACATTTCGTGAAGTTGGGTTCAATAGCACCCCATTTTATGATGTGTGCAACAAGCACTTTTTCATGATGTTGGGTGCCACAGTCGCCTTATTTCATGATTTTGGATGCAACAAGCACCTTATTTCATGATGTTGAGTGCAACAAACGATTGCCCGTTCATGATGTTGACACCCCATGTTGTGATCTTGGGTACAACAAGCACCCCATTTCACGACGTTGGTGCCACAAGCACCCCTTTCATGACGTTGGGTGCCACAAGCACCCCCTTTCGTGGGTGCCACAAGCACCCCATTTCACGACGTTGGGTGCCACAAGCACCTTATTTCACGACGTTGGAGTGCCACAAGCACCCCTTTCATGACGTTGGGTGCCACAAGCACCCCTTTCATGACGTTGGGTGCCACAAGCACCCCCCTTTCATGACGTTGGGTGCAACAAGCACCCCATTTCACGACGTTGGGTGCCACAAGCACCCCATTTCACGACGTTGGGTGCCACAAGCACCCCATTTCACGACGTTGGGTGCCACAAGCACCCCATTTCATTCTGCTGGGTGAAGCCAGTTATAGATTGACATACATGCCATTATATTTTATACTTTACACACATACCAATAACGTAGATAATATTTTAATATATATATATATATATATATATATATATATATATATATATATATATATATATATATATATATATATATATATATATATATATATAAATTCATTCATGTATTATACATACTTGTATGCATATCTATTTGCGTGTATTTTGTATAATATTATGATGTGTTAGTAATTTGTTATTTTTTTTATTCATTCTTTGCTACTTTGTGAATGTGTTTGACGATATGAGGATGATGAAGAAGATGTTGATGAGCTTTAGAGACTGATTATATTGATAGTATTTACACTTTTTTTATTGTTAACATTTACGCTTGTTTTTTTCTTCTTTTCTTTCTTTGAAAAATATGATTGAAACCGAACTTTGAAATAAAATATTTTATAACCATCTTATTCAGCTGTGGTCATCATAGTGCTATTAATCCTTGATTACGACAGTGATTGCAATCAGTATCTGTATCGTTTGTTTGGGGAGTTTTGAAATATTTATCTGCCCTTGCCTTTATTTTTCTCCTTCTTGTTTTTGTTGTTGTTGTTGTTCTTCTTCTTCTTCTTCTTCTTCTTCTTCTTCTTCTTCTTCTTCTTCTTCTTCTTCTTCTTCTTCTTCTTCTTCTTCTTCTTCTTCTTCTTCTTCTTCTTCTTCTTCTTTTTCTTCTTCTTCTTCTTCTTCTTCTTCTTCTTCTTCTTCTTCTTCTTCTTCTTCTTCTTCTTCTTCTTCTTCTTTTTCTTTCTTCTTCTTCTTCTTCTTCTTCTTCTTCTTCTTCTTCTTCTTCTTCTTCTTCTTCTTCTTCTTCTTCTTCTTCTTCTTCTTCTTCTTCTTCTTCTTCTTCTTCTTCTTCTTCTTCTTCTTCTTCTTCTTCTTCTTCTTCTTCTTCTTCTTCTTCTTCTGTGTTCTTCTTCTTATTTTCTTCTTCTTCTTCTTCTTCTTCTTCTACTTCTTCTTCTTCTTCTTTTTCTTCTTCTTCTTCTTCTTCTTCTTCTTCTTCTTCTTCTTCTTCTTCTTCTTCTTCTTCTTCTTCTTCTTCTTCTTCTTCTTCTTCTTCTTCTTCTTCTTCTTCTTCTTCTTCTTCTTCTTCTTCTTCTTCTTCTTCTTCTTTCTTCTGAAATTCTTCTTCTTCTTCTATTCTTCTTCTTCTCTTCTTCTAGTTCTTCTTCTTCTTTTTACTTCTTCTTCTTCTTCTTCTTCTTCTTCTTCTTTTCTTCTTCTTCTTCTTCTTCTTCTTCTTCTTCTTCTTCTTCTTCTTCTTCTTCTTCTTCTTCTTCTTCTTCTTCTTCTTCTTCTTCTTCTTCTTCTTCTTCTTCTTCTTCTTCTTCTTCTTCTTCTTCTTCTTCTTCTTCTTCTTCTTCTTCTTCTTCTTCTTCTTCTTCTTCTTTTCTTCTTCTTCTTCTTCTTCTTCTTCTTCTTCTTCTTCTTCTTCTTCTTCTTCTTCTTCTTCTTCTTCTTCTTCTTCTTCTTCTTCTTCTTCTTCTTCTTCTTCTTCTTCTTCTTCTTCTTCTTCTTCTTCTTCTTCTTCTTCTTCTTCTTTTTCTTCTTCTTCTTCTTCTTCTTCTTCTTCTTCTTCTTCTTCTTCTTCTTCTTCTTCTTCTTCTTCTTCTTCTTCTTCTTCTTCTTCTTCTTCTTCTTCTTTTCTACTCTTCTGTCCAGAGGCAAGGTGTCGGCCTCTCAACCAAAGGTAGTGGGTTGGAGCCCGCCAGCTTCTGAAAAGTTTGCTGGAGTTTTTCTACCCCTCCTGGTCCAGGTCGGCAGATTGACACCTAATCCTGTCTGAGACGGACGATGAAAAGAGGTCCCTTGTGCAGATCGCGACACTGTGCACGTTAAAGATCCCTTGGCTGTTTACAGGGCAGTCCGTACAAAGTTAAAAAATCTCACCAAAAAACCCCTTCTTCACATTAGTTGTGGATGTGGATAAATGAAATCAAATGAAAACAAATCAAATCAAATTTGGGCCATAACAGCTATTTGTTCTGATAGGTAGGAACTTGATTTTTTTTTATCTTTTATTGTTTTAAATTGATAATACAACTGGAGCTACTCTCCTCAGCTGAAAAAAAACAAAGTTTTTAATTTTGAAATTGAACTTAGCCCAAAAATGGCTTCTTTTGATTTGATTTGATTTACCCTTCATCCACAACTAATGTGATCTCGGGGTTTTCTTCTGTGATGTTTAACTTTGCTTCTTCTGTCCTTTAAACAGCCAGGGGATTTTGTAATGTGCTTCTTCTTGTTGTGATCTTCTTCTTCACCTCCTTTTCATCGTGAAACGACTTCTTCTTGGAAACTTCATTCTCCATGATCTCAATAATAAGAATCCCATCGACATGCGACAAAAGGAGAGAAAAGAAATAGACACAAAATAAAAACATGCACTTTCACAATCACTGCCATTATTAATTATCAGCTTTCCTGATTTGGGGGGGGAGAAGGTGGGGGCGGAGTCAGATGTTCTTGTCAGTCTCTCAACCAAAGGTCGCAGGTTCAAGCAACTCACGGTTTTCAAAATTTTCTCGATTTCTTTTCCCTGATCTAGGTAAGTGGATGGGCATCTAGTCCCAATCGGAGACGGGCGCTAAAGGTGGTTCCGTGAGCAGATCACAACGCTCTGTGCAGGTTAAAGTTATGAAGACATCTTGGCTGTTTACTTCAGTCTGGGCAAAATTAAAAACCTACCAACCCCTACCCCACCCCCGCCCTCCGGAGATCACTGCAGTTGTGGATGTGGGTAAAATCCAAATCAAATCAAATAAAAAAATCAGTCTTACTATCAGTTTCACCTCTTTCTCGTCATCACTTTTACTTCTTCAAGCAGACACAAGACAAAGTTACCATTTTCTTCCTTTCTTTGTCTTCGTCCAATCCCATTCGATTACCTACGACGAGTTCTTGGAATTCACTACCTGACAAAACTTTACAGACAAACAGAGAGGCAAGGCGCATGTCGAAAGTAAAGGAAATGACATTGAATAATATCAAATTCCCATATGGCTCCTTTTTAAAAGGAGTGTAGCTAACTCGGTTGGTAGCTCGCTTTATTTTTCATGACGAGACGATGGGTGCCGACGCAGATGTCGCGGGTTCGATCCTCATGGTGGCCAGAATTTTGTTTCCTTCTGTTTATTCCTTGTATTTGTCTCATCTTTGTCCTATGGGGCTTTAATGTTATTCAATGTCATTTCCTTGACTGAGAAACATTAGCAGCAAATCACTATTATAAAGAGAGCAAGTTGACTTCCATTTCGACCCACACATTGTAAGCAAGGTGAAGACTATTTGGGTATAAATAGTTTTGATGGGGAAACCGAAAAATCCCCGCAAACAAGGCAATGACACACTAGTTCACAAACAACAACACACAATAAAGACCAAGGAAGAAACGTACTACGTTAACCCACAACGACAAAGACACTGACGACATTAAACAGCGACAAAGACACTGACGACATTAAACAGCGACAAAGACGACATTAAACAGAACAAGACACTTAAACTCGACGACATTAAACAGAGACAAAAGACACTGACGACATTAAACAGGATACAAAGACACTGACGACATTAAACAACGACAAAGACACTGACGACATTAAACAGGAGACAAAGACACTGACGACATTAAACAGAGACAAAGACACTGACGACATTAAACAGAGACAAAGACACGACATTAAACAGTTCCCAAAGACACTGACAACATTAAACAGAGACAAAAAACTTATGACACGACATTAAACAGCGACAAAGACACTGACGACATTAAACAGAGACAAAGACACTGACGACATTAAACAGAATGACAAAGACACTGACGACATTAAACAGAGACAAAGACACGACATTAAACAATGAATTAGTTCCTAATAGACAAACGACAAAGACACTGACGACATTAAACAGATTACAAAGACACTGACGACATTAAACAGAGACAAAGACACTGACGACATTAAACAACGACAAAGACACTGACGACATTAAACAACGACAAAGACACTGACGACATTAAACAGAGACGACACTGGGAGACAAAGACTGACGACATTAAACAACGACAAAAGAAAAGTTCGACATTAAACAGACGACATTAAACAGAGACAAGACACTGACGACATTAATAGAGACAAAGACACGACAAAGACACTGACAACATTAAACAGAGACAAAGACATTGTTAAACAGAACAAAGACACATTAAACAGAGACAAAGACACTTAAACAGAAAAGACACTGACGACATTAAACAGAGACAAAGGCACTACGTTAAACAGAGACAAAGACACTGACGACATTAAACAACGACAAAGACACTGACGACATTAAACAAGACAAAGACACTTAGACATTAAACAACAAAGACAAAGACAACTGACGACATTAAACAACGACAAAGACACTGACGACATTAAACAGAGACAAAGGACGACATTAAGACAACGACGACGGTTCAAAAGAATTGTAAACACTAGAGATCACTAAATTTGAAGGTAGTTGTTTTGTTTAAGGGATTAAACTTGAGAAAACCTTAGTTATCATTTTGTATAAAAAAAAGTACAAGACAGTTATTTAAAAAAAAAGTTCCTTCAAGGCTCTTGGGCCCTTAAAACCGGAGCTTATCCCGGTTTCTATAGCGAAGCGAAACAGATGACAATAATCACCTGGCCAGGACGCTAATCTGATATAGATTTTTACTCCCAAGCTGGTGCTTTGGAAAATACGTGTTGTTAAGTGTCTTTCCTAAAAAACACAACGTCGGACCTGACTTTGCTAGGATTCAAACTCGAGACCTCATGATTCTCCAGTCCGGCAGCCTAACTGCTGGTCCACCGACGCCACTACAAGACGGTTCTGACTACTATGACCACCTATAGTGAAAGTAATACCCAATAGAAAAGCCGGTGAAACGAAACGCCTGACAGGAAGAGAAACACAACGCGACGTTTGTCTTCTATGATAATGTGAATATGCTGAAAACTGAAAAAATTATTTGAAAAAGTGGTTATCCCAACCACCAAAACGTCACTTCTTTGTCGGGGTGTGGTGGCTTGCGTGCCTCAACAACCTTGGAGAGTTGCAAGCGGGAGCTTAAGCTCCTGCCAGGGTCATCACCCGAGCTGGGCAGGTCAAGGGTAGACGTCAGACTAACACTAACATGGACACATTGGGTAGACATGACTCGTAAGCTCAAGACGGCAACCTGTCAAGGAGTGAATTTCAAATTCAATCCCAGCCCTCCAGGATGGGGGGTTGGCGAAGGGCTAACAACCCGTCCCATAAAACAAGGACGTTACAGAAACAGAGGCAAGAGGAAAAAGTCCACAACGCCAAGTCTTGGGAAAGGTAGGCAGTCCACTAGGACTAAGTATGAAACGTTCCGGTTAAAGCCGAAATGAAGTTGGCGTACCGACAAACACAGGCTCTACTCTCACTCAGGACAAACACAAATATGGCGTGCCGATGGCTCTACTCTCACCCAGGACAAACACAAATATGGCGTGCCGATGGCTCTACTCTCACCCAGGACAAACACAAATATGGCGTGCCGATGGCTCTACTCTCACCCAGGACAAACACAAAGCTGGGCACGTGAAACGTGCAGATGATGTTCGATGCGGGAAAGACGGCTCAGATAGCCGCAGAAATGCGGTCATACAACCTAGCAGTTTTGGGTCTTTGTGAAACAAGATGGACTGAAGCATGGCAAATTTGCCTCACCACAAGAGAACTTTTCATTTACTCCGGAGATCAACAGGAAGGTGTCTCTCACACTGAGGGAGTTGGTATAATGATTTCAACAGCAGCAGCTAAATCGATGTTAGAATGGAATGCCATATCCCTCAGAATAATCACTGCCATATTTTTCACAAAAAACCCGTAAAATTTTGATGATCCAATGTTATGCACCAACGAATGAATCAGAGGACGAACAGAAAGCAGAATTTTATAAACAGTTGCAAGATGTGATAAATCAAAAGGAAAAAAGATGTGGTGATTCTGGTGGGCGACCTAAATACTAACATCGGAAACGACAACACCGGCAGAGAGCATTGTTTAGGCAAAGAAGGTCTGGGAGTGAGAAATAAAAATGGAGAATTATTTAGAGACATTTGCATGTTCAATAGAATTGTGGTTGGAAAGCATCTTCCCGCATAAAAGAAAGACAAGGTTACCTGGGTGTCTCCAGATCATCAGACCGAGAATCAAATTGATCACACCTGCAATGGCAGTAGGTTTAGAAGTATGGATATTAGAAGATATATGCTAGATGTTATATGCTACTCAATGCTAGATGTTATATGCTACTCAATGCTAGATGTTATATGCTACTCAATGCTAGATGTTATATGCTACTCAATGCTAGATGTTATATGCTACTCAATGCTAGATGTGAGATGTTATATGCTACTCAATGCTAGATGTTATATGCTACTCAATGCTAGATGTTCGAAACAAGAGAAGTGCAGACGTTGCTCTGATCATCATTTACTAGTGGGGACCCATTCGATTGGAGTTAAGTAACTACAAAATGAAATTTGATTAAATAACTACAAAATGAAATTTAATTAAAGAATTACAAAATGAAATTTGATTAAAGAATTACAAAATGAAATTTGATTAAATAACTACAAAATGAAATTTGATTAAAGAATTACAAAATGAAATTTGATTAAAGAACTACAAAATGAAATTTGATTAAATAACTACAAAATGAAATTTGATTAAAGAATTACAAAAATGAAATTTGATTAAAGAATTACAAAATGAAATTTGATTAAAGAATTACAAAAATGAAATTTGATAAAACTGGCTATACAACACTGAGCTTTTTTCTTCTCTTTTTTTGTTATTGTTTTTTTTTTAATAATTTATTTATTTATTTATCTATTTTTAAATATTTTATTTAACGATTTAAATAACACATTATGTCATGAAGAGATTGTTTCAACTGGTTATATATTCATGGTGAAAATGATATTAGTATTATGATTCTTCAAACATTATCAAGGGAAAATAAAGGCCAAACAGAAAATGACTTCCATCAGAAATCGGCAATCAAACTCAAGCAGATAATCATCTTAGAATGACAAAAGATAAGAGAAGGTTAACTTGAAAAGTTAGGCGTATTATATATAAGACATGCAAGTAATGGGCTCCGAAACTTGTTTCGTCTCTATTGTGCTTTATAGATTCAATGTTTTGAAGATCAGACGTTTAAGATGGGGTAGTAAGGTCAGAATATTCTACACGTGTTCTACGTAGCCGTAGTCATTCACCATGAGGATCTCGTCACCATACCAATTACGCAGATGGCGTTGTCGCATTTTCGTATAAGGGATGTCGTCTGTAACTGTTCTTGACAATAGAACTTGTTATCTTTTGATATGGAACGTAATACTCAATAAGGAGATCATCAGTCTCTGCAAAAATTGAATGTGTTCCATTAATTTTGTCTAGCAAGAGCTTTAGATAGTCATTGTTGCGATCTGACTGTGTGATATGCATTCCTGTGTCTTTCGGATTATTGAGATCTCGGCGCTTATTTTATCACAGGCCAGGTCCTCGATCATGTCGGCGAGGAGTGCGTGATTACTGTTACCAGCCTTTTGATTTTCCGTGATGGAGTTTTCATCACATGTGGGGTTTTTTCATCGTCATCGCTGTTTGGCACGATAGATGTGTCAGGAAAGTGTAGATCTATGTTCTCGTTGTGTTTCGCTTCTGTCTTCGTGTCGTTTATGTCGTTTGATTGACTGGTTGTGTTTTCGACAAAAGTTGTGTCCGCAAGCGGCGATATTATGGTTGACACATTGAATAAATGGATAGCACTGTCCTGACTCTGGGTTGACTCCGTATTGTTGTTATTTGTTTGTTAAATGTCAACACTTACGGTTTCTTTGTTTTCAATAAAGTCTGTGTTCGTAGATGTGTCGTCAAAGGGCGATGTTATGGTTGACACACTGAATGAATGGATAGCGCTGTCCTTACTCTGGGTTGACTCCATGTAGTTGTTGTTTGTTCGTTAAATGTCGGCACTCGTAGATCCTTCGCTTTTAATGAAGTCTGTGTTGGTAGATGTTGTTGCTGTCTCCGTTGTTACTCTTGTATGATGTTGTTGTTTTCTAAGTTGGTCTCGTCTTATTTGGCTCGGTGACTTCCGTTTGAAGCTGGCAGGAGTCGAATGATGACTCGCGGACACACTCATGTCGTCCATGGCCATGCCATCAAAACGAAGGACGAGGGTAGTGCGCTCTTGATTTCCAGCCACTTTGAATGAGGAGAGGTGAGATTCCTCTAAAATACTGTTGATAAGACATTCCAGCATCGTCGACAATCCGGTAACTGGCATATTGATGTCGTTTAACAACACACGAAACTTGAAATAATAACATGAACGCGAGCTCGCCCACCCACGTCTGGCCTACTCGGTAACCAAACTGGGTCTACAGCACTGAGCTATCACAGGACCCACAAACTAAGAAAATGTTCCAAGTACAACTGGAAAGCCATTACGCACCATTAGCAAACCTTGTCCACGAGGACTTTTCGGTAGAACAGGCATGGGAACATACAAAAACAGCCTGGGTAACCACTTGCAATGAAATATTGGGCAAGAAAACAAGACAACACAAGGACTGTATAACATAAGAAACAATGCAAAAGATGAAAATCAGAAAACACCTAAAATCAAAGGTAAATAACAGCAAGACGAGAGCACCAAAAGCTAAGACACAGGAAGAATATTACATGGCTCATAAAGAAGTAAGAAAAAGTGTGAAGCAGGACAAGAAAAAACGCCAAGAAGAATTTGCACAGCAAGCCGAAGCAGCAGCAGGTCAAAAGAATATGAAAGAGCTGTACGACATACTTGAAAGTTGAAGGTTTCTAGTGATCAGTAGCAGAGAAGGCGGCCATTGGAAAAAATCAGCAAGGCAGATGGATCGCTTTAACTAAAAAGTAAAGCAGCACACCAACTTGTTTTTATAGTCTTCATAACACTTTTTACTTATGAATATTTAAACACGACTAAATATAGCAATAGACGCAATGGATAATTTTTCTGGCACACTGAATGAAATGAGACTCAAAGAATCAAATCAAATCAAACAGTATTGGTATATATTTTTGGAAAAAATTGTTTATCATATATATATATATATATATATATATATATATATATATATATATATATATATATATATATATATATATATATATTATAAACTAAGATATGCATGGATTACAAACAATATATTTAATGTCACTAATATTAATAACACAACAATGACATCTCATAAAAGGGTTTAAGGAAATTGAAAAGCATTAAGAAGTACTAAATTTATGGCTACATGCCACGCAATGTAATGTGTACAAGTTAGCTTTGCAGTGGTATTTGTCCCATCCGCCATGATAATAATGTTATAAATATCATGTGATCTCAGGGTGAACTTAAGAGGAGACAAGACGAAAGACATAATGTGACAGTTTGTCTTTTAGATAGATCGTTTACCATTTGCAGTGACTCCATAGCGAATAAAGAGGAAACAGCAAGATGAAAGAAAGGCTAAGTGAAAGAGTGTAAGGAAAGAAGAGGATCTTATTTCGATGTGAATGGTAAAGATTGTCATTGTGTCATTTGTTCTATATACTTGTGTATCATACTTTTTTGTTTGTTAACTGTAGATTTTTTACGAACTAGATTCTTAATCCCATCTTATTGTTAGTTAGCATTTTGGTAATATTTTATATTGAAATGTCGGTGAGAAGCCCATAGGGTTTATTAAGTTATTTTCCTTCATAAAATCTGCATGTCTCTATTTCTTATGACAATGTATAATGTTACCGACAATAAAAACATTTTAAAATTGAATTGAATTGATTTGAAAGTCTGCCATTGCGAGTGGATCTGTAGTATCGATCGCTTGTTGCTTATATATATATATATATATATATATATATATATATATATATATATATATATATATATATATATATATATATATATATATATATATATATGCATATATATATATAAATATATATATATATATATATATATATATATATATATATATATATATATATATATATTTATTTATATATTCATAAGAGATAGAGATAGATAGATAGATAGGTAAGGGGGAGAGAGAGAGAGAGAGAGAGAGAGAGAGAGAGAGAGAGAGAGAGAGAGAGAGAGAGAGAGAGAGAGAGAGAGAGAGAGAGAGAGAGAGAGAGAGAGAGAGAGAGAGAGAGAGAGAGAGAGAGAGCAGGAGAGAGAGAGAGAGAGAGAGAGAGAGAGAGAGAGAGGGAGAGAGAGAGAGAGAGAGAGAGAGAGAGAGAAGAAGGAGAGAGAGAGAGAGAGAGAGAGAGAGTAGAGAGAGAGAGAGATGAGAGAGAGAGAGAGAGAGGAGAGAGAGAGAGAGAGAGAGAGAAGAGAGAGAGAGAGAGAGAGAGAGAGACAGACAGACAGACAGACAGACAGACAGACAGACAAACAGACAGACAGACACAGAAAGAGACAGAGAGGTAGAGAGACAGATGGAGACACAGAGAGAAACAAAGAAAAAGTGAGAGAGAGAGAGAGACAGAGAGAGA
>JAXRKP010000783.1:200000-220123 GCA_037039925.1 Doris montereyensis | reverse complement strand
GTTTCTTGATTTCGATCTAGAATCCAGAGATGGATCTTGTTTCTTGATTTCGATCTAGAATCCAGAGATGGATCTTGTTTCTTGATTTCGATCTAGAATCCAGAGATGGATCTTGTTTCTTGATTTCGATCTAGAATCAGAGATGGATCTTGTTTCTTGATTTCCCGATCTAGAATCCAGAGATGGATCTTGTTTCTTGATTTCGATCTAGAATCCAGAGATGGATCTTGTTTCTAGGTCCAGAAGATGGATCTTGTAGATCAAATTGTATAAATGTTTCTAGATCTCCAGACTGTGCCAATAAACTGATGTGAGTTTGTAATCACAACATTGGAATCAAACCCTGGCTGGTCAAAGTTTGTTTCAGGACAGTGTACTTTTTTCTTGAAAACCCTTATTGGTATTCGGCTCTGCTCTTTTCATTTGAGGATGGTGTGAATGAGTACCCAGCTATAGACAAAGTAGGATCCTGTCAGATGATTAGTATGAAATGCTTAACAGAAAGTTATATTGTATACTCCTCAGGCAATGGAGAAGAATTTTTGAATGAGGGATTAATGATGTAAAAAATCTACAAGTTTGCATTTCTATTGTGCGATATACAGACTATAAAGCTGTCTTTATCTTCTTCTTTATCAATGTATCATTGATACTCCACAAGGAATAGGATTTGCACTGCTTATTGTTACTTACATTTCATTTAACTCCAGGACTGAAGAAGGTGACAGATAACATGAAGACTCACAAGAACCCAGCTTTGCGTCAAGGCCCTGCCCCATTCAAACCTAAACCTGCAGCCAAACCCAGTCCCATCACGGCTCCAAAACCAGCGGCTGCAGTGACTAAGCCACCTGTCACTGAGTTGCAACAGAACAAGAAATGGATTGTTGTAAGTATTGTTTCTGTGGTTGGCTTATTTCTAGTTTGTTTTGTTTGAGAAAGGATTTCAAATTCACATTCCATACCCATATTTTTATACTATGAACCTGTATTTAAGATATCTATCATGTCATGTAGCATAGAAGGTCATGTAGCATAGAAAGTCGTTCAGCATAAAATGTTATCTAGCTTATAAGGTCATCTAGCTTACAAGATCATCTAGCATAAAGATGCCTCTAGCATTCAAGATCATCTAACATAGATAATCATAGCATACAAAATCGTCTCTAGCATAGAAAGTCATATATCATATAAGATCATCCGACAAGGAAAGTCATCCAGCATAGAGAGTCATACAGCATAGATGGTCATATAGCATAGGACATCATTTAGCATAGGTCATCTAACATAGAGATTCATATAACATAGAACATCATTTAGCATAGGTCATCTAGCATAGAGATTCTTATAGCATAGAACATCATGAAGCACCTTATAGAAAGATCTTCAAACATAGAGATTCTTATAGCATAGAATATCATTTAACATCTTCTAGAAGGGTATGTAGCATAGAGGGCCATCTAGCATACAAGGTCATCTAGCATGAGCGATTCTCCTCACAGCTCTTTCTTTCCCACACATAGAATTCACACACAAACACACACACACACAGATCCACGCATGTGCACATGCACAATGACGAATGTAAATAGTATACAATCAATCAATTCTGTTGTAAAACAGATTTACATTCCCATTGACCCCTGCGTGGCTTCATTTTTAGTCTTTTGTCCATACTGTAATATCTCTCTCTCTATGTACACATTCTTTGTACATTCCATCAGGAGTACCACAAGGACAATAAGAACATCATATTGACTGACACGCAGATGAGACACACAGTGTACATCTACAAGTGTGAAGGCTCAGTTATTCAGATCAAGGGCAAGGTCAACTCCATCATCATGGGTGAGTTCAGACATCATTACGACAACAGCAAACTTCTCAACTGTGCAGAAAGCGTTTTGTCCAGATTGTGCTAATGAATATAGAAATGTAATTGATGTCATAGCTGCCCATTGCGCGGGAAAGTTTTCAGGAATGCTGGTTCCAGAAGAGTTTTGACTCAATTGATCCTAATGTCAAAGCCGCCATTGCATGGGAAAAAGTTTTCCGAAATGACAGTTTCAAAAAGTTCTGGCTCAATTGATCTTAATGCTAAAGCCACCTATTGTATAGATGAAAGTTTTTTGAATGCCAGTTTCAGAAAAATTCTGACTCAAATTGTTTTGATTTTCAAGGGATATAGAGGGATGTTGAAACACTGCGAGACAAGTTTTTTCATGGCCTTCTTGTGCAGATCCAGCAGCAAAATGGATAGCTTGGTCTGTTCATCAGTGGCCGAGTGGATAGGCGACCTAACTTGGGATAATTATGTCCGGGATTCGAATCGTAGCAAAGCTAGGTCCGATGTTGTGTTCCTTGGGAGATACACATAACACGCATTTTCCCTACTCGACCCAAGTGGTCAATGGGTACAAGCACCCAGCTTGAGAGTAAAAACCTGCTTCAGACTAGCGTCTTGTCCAGGAGGTGATTATAACCACATGCATGTTCGACTTTACGCTATGGAAACCGGGATATGCCCCGACTTTATGGGCCGTAATGGCCTTGAAGGGACTTTACTTTTACATGTGTAAATCCACCAGCAAAATGGGTAGCTAAGTCTGTTCAGACTCTGTGAAAGTAAAGTTGACATGAAAAGCAATGGCACACTATAATATGATGGAACTTGCTTCTCTTACCTGTATTAGGTGCTGTTGTCTTTTGTGTGGGGCAAAGCTTGGGGTATGGATGCATAGGGAGGAGGGAATTCCATTTCAGTTCTCACACAATTTGCCATACATATCCCACAAACAAACTTTCCACAATCAGACCTGAGTTTCCATTGGAAACCAGCCAGCTTGTAATCTCCTGCCTGGCATCAACTCTTCCACTGGGTGTCTGCTGCCCTCACTTTGTCGTGTACTTTTTAACAATCTTGTGCCCTACTTAGTACTTAAGTTTGGTAATATAATTATGTATATTTTTGTCAACTGATAATTTTATACATATATATATATATATATATATATATATATATATATATATATATATATATATATATATATATATATATATATATATATATATATATATATATATATATATATATATTATGTGATATATATATATATATATATATATATAAGCTATTTATGAAGAAAGATTTATGAAAAAAAAAAACCCAACAAAATCAAACATTTTGCACTTAGGTGTTCTCTTAAGATCGACAATATGCAATTTGAAACATCTAGTGTCTTGTCCTGATTTCTTAAGGTACATTTTGAAATTTAATTTACTCATTCATTTTTTGTTCCAGATTCTTGCAAAAAGACCGCCCTTGTGTTCGAAGATGTACTGTCCTCTGTTGAGTTTGTCAATTGCCAGAGTGTTCAGGGGCAGGTAAGACAGGGCAACAAAACAGGAAAACTCGTCCTAGATTTATATTTTCATCAGTGTTGTAAAAAGCTTTTAAGTACTGGTAAAGTAAGTTTCCTTAAAGGCATTATGTAGGGGTGATAGAGCGGGGGCTTATCATATTTTCTGTAAGGTAAGGCAAAGCGGGTAATGATACATGGCCTCCTGAACTGGCAGGGTGCTAGTCTTTCACAAGTTTTTCTTCTCAGCTGGCATTTGGTACCCATTTGCCCGTAGGTTGAATGGACAAACGTGTGTCACATTGCTGAGATTCAAACCCAGAAATTCAGGGAGGGAGGGGGGGCGCATAGTCAGTGGCCCCAGAGGTTCAGCGTCTGTTTTTCAACCAAAAGGTCCTGGGTTTGTGCCCTACCCTGCCAGATTGAAAAGTTGTCTCAAGTTTTTTGAGAACCTTAGTTAATGGCAGAGACTCAGAGATTGGGTTGATAGTCTGGAGACATCATGCTGAGTTCTGTGAAAATTACCCTCGCACTTCGCCAGAAAGGTCGGCAATCTCTTAAAAGAATTCAGGCCATATTATCAATGATTTTTAAATTGAATCAAGCTTTGAGAAATCACCATCTATGATGGAAGGAGAAAATGGGGGAATGATGTTTTTGCCCGTGTGCAAGTGGAAATTTAAATGCTGTTGTTTCAATGTTACAGGTGACAGGCAAGATGTCCACCCTCAGCATAGACAAGACGGACGGCTGCATGGTTTACCTGAGCGAAGGCTCGCTGGACGTTGAAATCGTCACGGCCAAGTCGTCTGAAATGAACATCTTGATTCCACAGGCTGATGGAGATTATGTAAGTCTTTGACTTTTGAAATGAAATGCTGAAGTAAATATTATATGAAAAATGGGAATTAGACCTAGGCTGTACTATTTTGTTATTAGTTAATGTTAATGTGTTAATTTTGTTTTTTTTATTTACATTCTTTTTTTTTGAGAGGTGGGGGTCTTTAAAAGGGATTCTTTAAAGAGAAAAACAAAAAACAAGTGAAATAATAGGGGGAGTATTTTGTCATTTTAAAAAAATAATAGTTTATGGGGTGCTGTCAGGGGTTTCTGGAGGGAGAGGGAAGCTGACTTTTTTGGGTTTAATTTTGGGAGGGGAGTGGGAGAGGTCATGTAAGATATTCTTCTCAACTCATTTTGCAACATTCACCACATGATTGAAGCAATTATCTATCTCTTGTCACCAAGACATGCTACAAGATTTTATTTTTCTTCCTTTCCCTTTCCGAATTAAGCCTTCTGTATTCAAGAGAATTATGTTACATGGGTAATGTATACTGCTCCTGTCGTCCATAAATTTGCTGATATTTTCTTGTCTCTTTTGTCTGTTTTTAACTTTACAGAAAGAATTTGCCTTACCGGAACAATTCAAGACAACCTACAACCGTTCTACTGGCAATGTCACAACTACATCGACTGAGAGCATATAGGTGTGATGACAGCACTGAGGCTACTTCTTTTTTCATGTTTAACGTGTCGGGGCATTCTATCCTCATTCTTCTCTTTCTTTTTTGTTGTTGTCTTTTTTTACTTGAAAGAAAAAAAAATGAATAGTTGTTGAAATTTGTTATTTCTAAATAAAGGACTTTTTCTGAGTTGAAATTTACTTATGAAAAGGTGTTGTAGTAGTGATTGGAGTGACAGTGGTGAGAAGCGCTGAAATTTTGGAGCTCAGTACCGTTGATTGTGGGCAGAGAGTCTACGTGATCCGTTTTTGTTTGTCACTGATAGAACATAATATGTGATTGACTTTTGCTTTGTCAGTGACATAGAACACATGTGTTATCAAATGTGATCCATCTTTGTTTGGCACTGACATACAACATACATGATCCATTTGTGTCTGTTACTGACACTTAACACATCTGTGTTAGTAATCATATGTGATCCGTCTTTGTTTGTCACTGATACAGAACATCATATATGTTGTCATATTGACCATAGCAGTTTAACATCCTTCTGAGGTTAGTTATAATGCATTTGCCCAAAAAATTTTTTATACATCATTCAAACTATCAGATGCTGAAATTCATGATGTCAATTGCATGCTGACTCAAGTAAAAAACGGATCAGAGCTTGCAAAGCATGTAAGCCAAAACAGGACAGACAGTTGCCATCTGTGTATATAATACAGCTACACAAAATAAAATGTGAGACTGTAGTTTGTGAAATTGCAAGAAGCAAAAAAAACAAATGAATATTTAATAAGAAAGTAGGTACAATTTTAGTTTATTTTGTTGCATGCACCAACATATCAAGGCACAAGAACAGATTCTAAAAATAATCGAAGTTTACATTCTGCGACTGAAGTGAGCTTTTGGGACTTTTCTTGAAATGAAAACTTTGACTAAACACCAAACTAACAGAGAAAAAAACAACCATTGAACTCCGAAACCCAGAAGAAGGATGAAGTTTCGTGGTCTTGGAATGATAGGATCGTACGTCCAATTTTTCCAAAAATCAAATAAACACACCAGGGACCTATATTGTGTGTGTTCTCTCTCAAATAACATGTTATTGACCATTTCTAGGCTCATTTCAGTGATATAGAAGGTTGTATTTGCAAAAGACAATTTCTGTCTTTGGAATCTTTAACACCAATTTTCTCAAAACTAACCAACCTGGACTTATGACCCCTGTCATTTCAAGGCGGAGGTTTGTGTTATCTGTTACCTTCCAAAAAGCAATTTCAGTCACATATTTCTAATCAAGAGCAGAAAATGCAAGTATTGTGAAACGAAAAGGATAATATCATGTTTTGCCCTAATCATGAGTCTTTCATTAGAATAATTGATATCAGGTTCTGAAATGACAGTGTTGCAAACATCAGAGTTATTAACGTTTGAAATGAGAGTTTTTGTTACATCCATTTACAGTTTGTTGAGCTAAGGGTCCATTTTGAAATGAAAATTTATATCAACAACAAGATTTGAGCCATATCATGTCAAAAGTTATAATATATATATATATATATATATATATATATATCAGGAATGTATGACTCGTTAATGCGTTACAATGTGATTTCGTAAGTGACTCTCTTCTTTTGATTTTTGTGTGCCTTAATCCAGGGCATTTGTTTCGCTGGGCTTTTGGACTTTGGTCGGCCTGTTTCTTTTGTACCCATGATTGTTCACCATGATTCACTATGCCCAGCCGCCTAATTTAATTAAGTTAGCGATTTGATGCTGCCCCTGATTACAATAGTAATCTCTTTCAATTGTCTTTCTTTTATGTATAATTACTATTTAGTTATCAAAGCACATTATTAGATGCATTACAAGATTAATATTCGGAATTTGTGTTTTGGACATTTTGACAAGAATTTTGCTTTGATAAGGCTTAACTGTATACTGTTGGCTTTTTCTGTTTTGTTTCACTTCTGTCCACTTTTTGTAATAGAATTTGATTTCTTTTTGATTTTGGAAGGATGGTGTAAGAAACATCTGTGTTTCAAAGCAATTAGTGTATGATCTCTACTTTGTGAAAAAAATTAATTTATCAGAAATAAGACATTTGGGAAATGAAAGGTAAAAGACTTTATATTAAAGAAGTTATCAAGTACAATGTGCATGCATTTGGTAACTTTGATCTCAGGGGAGATAAGAATGATTAATTTATCACTCATTCAATATTCATGTATCTGCCTCAGAATGTCTAATAAAAATTATATCATAGGAATCTTTGTCGTGGTTTGTTCTTAACTTAGCATTTCAATATCTTTTGGAAGGAATCATAGCGATTTCTTTAGTCCTCTGAATGTTGATCTCTCACTGACAAAAGACAAACATTTTGGCCCATGCCATAGCAGTGTCTTGTACCAGTACTACTATTAGCAATGCTATTATGTTGACACTAGTTATACTCTATAGAGTTTATTTATATGTACCCAAAATGTATGAAATATTGAAAACATGCAAGTTTGATCCAAGACGCTTTTGTTTTCCTATCTCACTGCTTTCCTGAAACTGCAATTTTATTATAAGGATCAATTAAAAAGTTGGGAAAAATTTGATTTATGGTTATATTTTTTATTGTGTTATGTTCACGTTTTTATGTTTCAGTAACTTAAAATTTGGATCAATAATTTTGTGTTATAAATTTTGTTGATTTTTATGGCTTACTTATTATTTGAGGATTTTATTTTTTATATGTGATAATTTAACATATTCATTTAATTATGAAGTTCTGTCAAGTTCTGATGCCTTTACTGAACTTATTGTTGTTGCTGTTGCTGTGTTGCCTTGTTTGAGCAGTTTATGAGCGGTTAAGGCTTGCCGCTTGTCGTTACTACTGTCATACTATAATTTGGCTCTTCTTTTCTGTGATTACTTTCATCATGACCTCTTACAAGGCCCACTTCTTTTTCTACTTCTATTTCAGTTTTGTTACTAAATGTTTTAGATATTGAAATCCTCATGACTCTGTCAATCACCCACTTTCAGAGAAAGTGTTTGTCATCCCTGTTTTCTAATGAAAACAAATCACACCACGAACTATGCATTTCAAAGTTCAATTCATTGCATTGGCTTGCTTTTGGTTAATGGGACCTCCGTTCGGTTGTTCAATATTTTAAATAGTTACTTATCCGATCATTTTAGTAATAACTCAAAGATTTGTAGATGACCTCTTGTCATTTTCAGGCATTATGGTTTACTCACTGTATGTAGCTTATGCAGCATTTGGTGAAGGTCTTTAGAATTTCTACTGTGTAGCAATAGTAGCCATCAATGTTAATTAAAAAGAAAACAAATGTTTGTCAAACAGGTTTTGATATAAAACACGTATTGTATTGGTGAAGGTTTTTCATAGCACGTTTCACATCACAGTAGATAAGAGTAACAACAGAATATAGGACACATTACAAGGGAGTTTTATGATACTTCATCAACATTGATTAGCCAAGATTTTGAAACATAATTTCTGGATCAGTTGAACTTGATACAAACCAAAGCTCTGTAAAGGCACTCTTTATGAGGACAGTAGAATTATTGTTTTAAACTTTAAAAGGTTCAACAAGCTCTCTGTAAAGGAAATTCAAGTTGTTATCTTTCAATTTGTCTCAGTCATAAAATGTAACTTGATAGAATGTTGAAATCTGTAGGCAAAATTGTTGCCTTTGAAATTGACAGTATATTTTGTGTTTACCTTTCACGAATCTTGTGTTAAATCTAATGACACAACAGCATACTCAGCCACTATTCAAGAACAAACCAAATTATGTAAATTGTGCCAAAAGAAGAAAATTTGTATACTTTCTCACACCATTGCTCATCACTTTGTGTACACCTAGGAATGTGCACATTCGTTTCTCTCGTGATGCCCCAATGTAAAGGAATAATAAAACCACCAGATATTTAAAACGACTCCTGTCCCCTCTTGCTTCTCTTTCTTACTGGTTATTTGTTTTGTTTTGTTATGGTTTTTTCTTCTATTTTATCCATTGTTATAGTAGTAGGACTCGAGAATAAGAAAGAAGTTTTGTATTCTATTTTTAGACATTCAAGTCTTGTTGACAGTACAACACAGTGTTATTATGACTTATTACTTTGAAGAGAAGTCTGTGCAATTAAAAAAAAAATCTTCATATTTATACTCATAAATTTTTACTCCCTTTAAATGTGGGTCGATGTGGATTTTAATTCACTAGGACATAGAACATAGATTCCATTAGTGTGTGAAGTAGTCAGATTTAAGTGTCAGTGATTGTAACTCGTTCGCCTTATCACAATTTGTAATGATCTTTGAAATTTCATAGATACTGGAATAAAGACAATAAACATGTTATTCTTTCTCCATCAGTCCTTTGACTCATTTTTGTTTAATTTGGTTTTTAATTGTTGTGCTTTTGACTTGTTTGGTTTTGTTTTTGTTAGGTTTTTGTGTTTTGTTTTGTTTGGGGGGCGGAGAGAGTTTGTTTATTTTGCTTGTCTTGAGTGGGTTAGGGTTTGTTTTGTTTTTGTTTGGGGGGAGGAGGGGGGTGCTTGGCATGAGCTACTGGTAGGCCCTGCTTCTTTCTTTTCCTTCTTTCCTTTACCTTTCATCTTGCTGTTTCCTCTTAATTTCACTCAAACAAATAATGTTTTTAGGGGATTCTGTTGTGTTTTGATGTTGTTGGGTTGGGTTTTGTTTGGGTTCTTGGCATGTGCTACTGGTAAGTCATGCTTCTTTCCTTTCACTAATCCTCATGTCTTTCGTCCTGCTCTCTCCCATGAATTGTCGCAGAGATCATCGTATGTGGTGGACAGGAGTAACTTTCGATGAAACAAAATCTGTTCTAGTTTTGGTTATTGCTTCTTTTCCTTTCACATTTGTTAAAATGCCCTATGCTGTGGTCCTACTTCTTTCTATTCAAGCTCTTCGTCCATCTTGCTGTTTCCTCTTCATTCACCCTGAGGTCACTGCATACAAAGGGTGTCGTGAATTTCAGTGAACAAAATCTCAGTGGTCTGGATCTGTAAACTTGGAAATAGTAGAATCTGAGGTTTGGAATCAATGTATAGTATTAAACTAATAGTATGGATGTTCTTCTTCTTCTTCTTCTTCTTCTTCTTCTTCTTCTTCTCCTTCTTCGATCTCTCTGCCAGCGGGTCAGATCATGATGTGATTGTCTCCATGAAGTGCATAATCTTTTGCACTCTCCATGGGCGTAGACCACATCGCTGTTCTCTCTGATGTGTGGAGCGGACACTGCTGGAGAATATGTTCAGTGTTTTGATCGGGCGCTCCACACGCACACCCTTCTGATTCCCAATTTTCAGATAGCGATACATATGTTGACGGAGACGTTTGTGCCCAGTTCTGAATCTGAATAGCATGACCTTGGACTTTCTGTCAAGTTGGTGAATGGGGTCTTTCGGGTTAAAGCTGCTATGATTTTCTCCCCATTGATTGCAGACAGCTGCCTTGATGATTGTCTTCTCTTCCTCGAAGGTCAATGATTGGTAGATACTCCTTGGGGTATACTTGAACTTGTTTTTGAGAGTTTATCTGCACGCTCATTGCTATCAATGTGACAGAGTCCAGGTATCCATAGTAGTACGGTGTAGGGTGCCGACTGTCAAAACTGGTGAAGAAGTATGGGTGTGAGTGTAAGCAAAACTGGTGAAGAACTATGGGTGTGAGTGTAAGCAAAATTGATGAAGCCTTCACAGCCTTTGCCATTTTTCTTGTAGTTTGTAGGTGGTTGTTGGGCGTCACTGGTATGTCTTATAATTATATTATCTTTATTGTCACTCTTTCACATGTCTTTCATGTTGCTGTTCCTCTTGAGTCACCCTGAGATCACCAACCACAGCGGACAGTTGGCGGGTTCTGCTGATAGGACCTATTTCTTTCCCTTTCATTCTTTCACGTATCTGTCATCTTGCTGCTTCCTCTGAATCCACTCCGAGATAACCGCAATGGTGGACGGAGTCAATTTCAATGAAACAAACACGAACCACATAATTTGGTAGACTGGTAAAATTCCAATGAAACAAACAAACACATCCAATTTCCTTTTGTCTCTCCCTTGTGTCCCCGTCTCTTGGTTCACTCTCTTTTTTCTTTTCGTTCCTCTCTTCTTCAACTTTCTTTTTCTTTTCTTTTTATGTCTTACATCAGCCTATAGAAAAGAGAGGAGATCTCGGGTTTTTACAGGATTTGTTACTTTGCCCAGACTGCTCTGTAAACAGCACAGGGATCTTTAACGTACACAAAGTTTTATGTGATCTGTACAAGTGACCTCCTTTTTATCGTCAGTCGCCAATGGGACTAGATATTGATCCATCTACCTGGATCAGTGGGAGGGGGTGGTCTTTACTCGAAAAAAAACGGTTCAACCAACAGGACTTGAACCCATGACCTTTGGTTGAGATATCGACACCCTGCCTCTGGACCACCAAGACCTCCCGCTTCATCATTAACATTTAATTCTGACTGTTCATTTGGTGTGCATTACTTGCTCAGATCCTTCAAGATCATAAGTGCCCCCATAGAGTGTGGGTGGTTTGGGGCAGGCGCGTTGCTGGTACGTTCTTCTTCTCCTTTCAGTCATATACTTATTTTCCATCTTGCTGCTTCCGCTTAATAAAGATTTCACCTTGAAATCACTGGATATGGTGGACAGGGTAAATTTCAATGAAACGAACAAAGTTGTACGAATGCACCTGTCATAACACGAAAATGTTTACCACGGACAGCAAACTATGGGAAAACAACAAACACAAATAAAATAATGGCCACAAAAGCAAGAGCTTCAATTCCTGTTGGCTGACTGTTCACGCATAACTGGTCATGGCAGGAGTACCAGTCAACTTTCATCCTTCTAATGACGTCCAAATGTTCCCTGATATAGAATGATATAATGTGATGTGTGTATGTGTGTGAGTGAGTGAGTGTATGTGTGTGTGTGTGTATGTGTGTATGCGTGCGTGTGCACGTGCTCAGTTTACGCTTGGGTGACATTCTTGGGTAATGTTTGCTTCCTCAGACGGCTCTAGTTACTGGTATGCCACATACTATATTACATTTACACCGACAGAGAGAGAGAGAGAGAGAGAGAGAGAGAGAGAGAGAGAGAGAGAGAGAGAGAGGACAGACAGACAGACAGACAGAGACAGAGGCAGAAACAGAGGCAGGAACAGAGCCGAAGAGAAGGCAGACATATAGCCAGATGACAAAGACAAGGAGACAGAGAGAGAGAGAGAGAGAGAGAGAGAGAGAGAGAGAGAGAGAGAGAGAGAGAGAGAGAGAGAGAGAGAGAGAGAGAGGGAGAGAGAGAGAGAGAGAGAACAGACGGGCAGACAGACAGACAGACAGACAGACAGATGCAGACAGACAGACAGACAGGCAGACAGACAGACAGACAGACAGATGAGACAGACCAGACTGAAACAGAGACAGAGACAAAGAGACAGAGAGACAGAGAAAAGAGAGCGACAGACAGACAAATAACAATTACAACATTAAGATTTACAAACAGAGACAGGCAGACATACTGAGAAATAAAGAAAATATATGACACAGACAAAAGAAAATGAGACAGACAGACATACAGACTAACAATATAATGTAGATAAACACACAGAGACATGTGACATATTCAAAAATACAAAGAGAAACTATGGCTAAGGCAAAGATAAAGAGAAAACGGACAGACAGATGCACAGACAGAAGCGATTCGTTCCTTTGTTTTTGTGACACCCACGTCCACCATTGCGGTGATTTCATGGTGAATTAGAGGAAGCAGCAAGATAAGAGAGAGGGAGAGAGAGAGAGAGAGAGAGAGAGAGAGAGAGAGAGAGAGAGAGAGAGAGAGAGAGACATTGACTTACTAACCTATCAAATCAACCAATGCAACGAAATTTCCTAGAACGTCAGACATTGACTTACCCATCCATTCAATCAGCTTCTTGTGGTCACAAAGGATCTTTCCAATTTCTGGCTATCGAAGACGACGTTTTTACATGTCATGTCAGCTAACGACCCCCACGCAGCTCGTCGTAAGCCTTGATTGTATAACGTACGTCCTTCAGTCCCAGGCAGTGCACGCGTACATTTGGTATCTCCGTGATAAACGCCAATAGTCAGGGCATTGCTTGAGTACATGGTTACCGATAACATTGTGCCGTTGGCTAGAAAGGCGGAGCATAGAAGAATCACGAGCCGCATGTTAAAGATGCACTATTATGGCTATGTCTGGCTTTCGAACAAATTCGATTGTCTGCCTTTCTCCTTTGGGAAGAAGACACGCAGAGGTCTTTATCTAATGGCAAAAGCATCGATGACAGGGACATTGAGTACGATGCTCTAATGCTGTCCACCACCGTGGAGGATAGTCTTTCAATTCGACTTTCTGACAAAGACTCATTGGTCACTGTCAAACACTTGTGTGGTACTTCAATGGCATCAGCCATGTTTGCTGTGTCTGTGACAGTATCGAACGTGCCCAGCCGGCTCTTTGTATGAATGTCATGGTATTTTAGCCTATTGCCAGTGATCGCCATTGTAGACGACCATTCTTTACAAACCATTTCCATTGTCGTTCTTTTTTTGCTCATCTCCCACGAACTGATCTTGGACAGGTTTTTCAAAAAGGCTCATCAAATGATGTGCCAGAATAAAGTTCTTTTTTTCATTGCCATGCTCCTCTAGTAGAGGGCGTCGAAGTTCATCAGCTTCTACAGAGCACGATCTGAGTTCATTTGAGTTGTTTCTTGACGTTTTCCGTCGCTTAAATCTCCTTTCCGTATCAAGGAAATCGTTCTTTGAAGTACGGGTGTACTCCCTTGGTCAATGTGGAGAATTCGACTCAAAATCAACGAGTGCATGCGACTTTTGCTCCCGCTTTACGAGATGTAAAGTTGTCATAATTGTGCAGCCGAATCCCAAGATCTCTACAACGGTAAAGAAAACTGCAAAAAATATCACGGAGCAGGCTGTCCCGTCAACTCCGAAGAGATCGCCAAGAAAATCGAAATGTTGATGGTGCTGGAACAAAGCAAAATCCCTCCTGACAAAGATTGCATAATGCCAGCTATGACAATGGTCTGCGTGTTGAAATGGAGGAATACATTCGAGGATAAAAGATCTGCACAAAACAATACCGGCGTCAAATCCGATGTCCATTAAGGAGAAAGACATAATGGCCAACGCTACTGAAAGGATGCAGTTTGAGGAGTTGGAGAATTTAAGGTTAGAGTACCACTGTGAAACCATCTGTTTCACTACTGCTGTCTGTGGATCCGTTTGAGAACAAGGTACTAGTGTTCCAGAGATGTAGTTTGATAGTTTGTGCAGTTGTATCTAAGGCTTCCAGGCTAAACTCTCACTTTTTCTCCAATTTCTGAAGAATATCATTCAGGGACCAAATCTTGTGAATTCCACAAATGGCTAGGCAAATCAAACTAACCAGCATTAAACCCAAGATCAGGAATGTCATCAGTAATTTCCGTTTCTGTGGAAAAAAGCAATGCAGTTTATTCCACTGGCAATATGTGGTGAAAAAACACATTCTATTTATCTGTCTATTATTTATTCGTTCATTTATAGAGTCCATCTCCTTTTTAGACGTCATTCAAGAAACACAATGTCGTTCTGATCGTGGGGTATTTATAGACCAACGTATTTCTCTCCTTTGTCAGATATAATATACACCGAGAGAGTAAAAGTAAGTATACACTTTATGATACGAAAGTATTATGAATTTGTAGGGACCAGGAGATCTAAACAAATCGTATAGAGAGAGAGAAGATAAAGTTATTGACAATAACATACTGAAAACTGTGTTGGGATATCTCAAAGGCTCATATCAATGCCACAGGAAACCATTAAAGTAATACAAAAATCACAAATCACAAATCACAATAATAATATAGAATTTTCCAGAAACTGAAAGAACTATGTTAATAACGTATATGTCATTCAGCTTGCAGAGATCACACAGACATCCAGTCCGTTAGGTATATTGAATGTGTTATTTTCAAGGTGTCCTGGAGTGAAAATTTAATTAATGTATAGGTGTAATGGGAACGGTGTACTGAGCTGAAATGCTGAAATGGTGTTGTTGTTTTTTTCCTGACGCTTTCGGTTGCCATGGAAACGGCATCCCCACCCTTCTTGGATTTCCCAATTTTTTTTTGACCAAGTTCAATATCGATAAGGGCTTTTTTCATTTTTCAAGAAATGTCTTTCAAAATCTTGGCACAACTGGGAGCTTATTTGATACAATATCTAAATTTGATCAGATCATATTTTTTTGTTTCATTAGTAAGTTTTGATGTTATGAATTTTTGAAAATAGCATATGAGAACAACCAAAAATATACAAAACTATTGTACAAAAAAATTCAATTTTTCCAAAACTATAATACATATCAAAAAAGTTATCTGATCATTTCTTTTTTTTCCCCATTCATCATCCATACCAAATTTCATGAAGATACGTTGAGAAATAAAAAAGTAGATAGGAAATAATGAACAAAAAAGGACATTTTGATAAAATCGTATTTTTCTCTTATTTTCTGTTATTTGAATACATTTTTCTCCCATAAACCTAAGAAAAGAGTAGGATAATACTTTGAAACATCATAAAACCCTTGAGAGGCTCTCAACTACGTCGCATTGACACTGTTTCAAGTGCACCAGCACCTTTTTACTCATTTTGAGATTGTGCCTTTTTATAATAGGTGCGCGGAAAATGTTCCGTATCATCTGGCCGATCTAAGACAATATTCATAATAGATCAATAAGTTTGTTTTGGATAGCATTTTTCCCTGTCCAATCAAAATGAGTATCAACTTGCTTACTTAAGATAATATTTCTGGCTTTTATTGTATAATAGCTGTGTTGAAAGATAGGCCTGTATCGTTTCTAAAAAAATTCTATAATTTCAAAGAATCGATACTGAGCTTCTTTTATGATATCATTATGACGGGAATGAACTGCTCTATCCACTAGTATGATAGACTTAGGTATTTGTCCCATTTTCGGCTAAAATGGCATTCCCAGAACCCCCCCCTGAATGCCACACGTCCCTTAAACCTGCTGTTCTGATTTATAAACAGAAGTAGGTGTTGTAGCTGAATCGTTGTGTTGTAAGCATGCTAATCACGACAACATTGGTTCAAGTCCCACGGCTGGCACAGATGAGGAAGCCCGGGTCTTTTTTTTTAAGTTTGTATTCTTAGGAAAACTATACTTAACTCGTACTTTCCTTATTTGACTCAGGTGTGAATGAGTATCAAGCTATAGGTAAAGAAATATATTGTCAGAGTGTTAGTACGAAAAGCCTAACAACAGGCATGTGTACTGTATGCTCCCCATTGGGATTTGAGAAAGACTTTTTAATGAAATGGCAAGACTTGATTTTGCTGTGCTGGGGGATAATTGAATGATGTGCTGTCAACTGGCACTTGTACGAGGCATACGGACTATAAATCTATCTTTATCTTTATCTTTATCTTCTTTATTTCATTTCATGATTGAAGCAGGCAATCATTGAGTTCATTTACGCTGGCACTTCCAGGTCTGAATTGGAAAAATTACAAACCCAGTATGTCCCAAATGTGTTCATTGCAGAGGGGAAAAGGGGGTTGGGGGACCTATAGCCAAAGAAAACTGTATTTTATATTTCATGCAATAAATGTTCTGTTCTACCAGAAAATCCTTGTTCTTATTTTCCATATGAGAGGGTACATTGTCATGTTGACATAAACGTCGGGCGTTGACTTTCTCCATCCTCAATCAACACAACGGAGGCTTTCTAGATCAAGGGAACGACTTATGGACTGCACAGCATTCTTCAGCGTGTGTTTCCGAATTCAACGTTATGTTTTCGGGGTCTATTGGGATTGTGGTCACTTCTGTGCCTACTTGCACCAGCAGATAAATACCATTATATACCCTTTATTTTTTAAATTCGACTATTGCTTCTGGGATGAATTTGTTTCATTCCTTTAAACTGATAGTAAATAATTTGTCTTGTCATCCTTCCAATCTACAGTGAATATAGACTGTTCCGAAAAGATTTTCTACTCGAGACCATTGGTCGTGAGTCCATCTCGGGTGTCGTTTAGTCCATTGAAGTTGTGCAGCTTTATGTACGAGTACATGGCTTAATTTGGACACCATTCAGGCTTGCGTGATTGTAACATTTTGTCCACTCATCTTCTTCCTCACAGTCGATACACCGATTTGAGAAGGGAGTTCCTGTTTGCTTATTTGGCTTTGTCTGGAATCATCTCTGTTATGTGTGCCACTCCCTGTATTTTTTTGTGGTCTTGTTGGTGTCTTGTTTTGTTTTCCTCTGGTCTCTCTCTAGTTTTTTTCCAAGTACTCTCTCGACCCTCCTCAGGTATCATCTTTTATTTCAATCGGTAGATAGATTTACGAGTTACAAGGAATACTCTCCCACGTGTCCTATGGGATACTGTTATGTAATGTTTACTCGTTTTGTGACTGTCTCTGTCTGTCTGCCTTTGGAGTATGTCTTTTCTGGACGGGACTATGGCTTTATTAATATATGTATCAGAAAAATCCTTCGCTACCTTTAAGGTCTTTAAATGCTTTTTCTCTCTCTCTCTCTCTAAGATGGTTTGCAAATATAAAACGATGCGTTAATATTAGAAGAGTTATTTAATTTGAATGTTTACTCACTTTTGCTCGTAAGTATCATCGACAAAATGTTGTCTGATTTATTAATATGATATTTTCTGTCTGTCTGCTCTATCTCCATAGATACAAATTTTGTCTCTACTGATTTATAAATACGTCTCACCGTAGTTATGAACAAAATTATCACCTTAAGTTGTGAAAATAGTGTCCATTACTATACCTCTCTCTATTTAGTATTTTTTCTTATTTATTTATACGGTATTTATATACAAAAGTATCTTTTAACCTGTGATTGAATATTGCATCCATAAATATACCAAAATATCTCTCTTATTTATAAATACGGCACTCATCATAGACAAAGGCATCTCTTATTCTGTGAATAGCGCACCCATATATTATACAAACGTATATAGTACAGGCGATATGGGTACATTACATTTCCTCTCTCATTTATGAATGTAGTATTCATAGACCAAATTATAAGTAGTATGTTTCAATTGCTTATTAAAAATTTATTAACAATTAATCTAAGAACGATTAACTCCTTGTATCGTTTATAGAGTCATGGGTAAAGGGCGTCAATGGGTTGGGAGAAGTCAAAATGACGACAGTGCAAAAATCGCAAGGATATGAACTTTTCTAGGTGACGTTGATGTAAAAAGCTTACAAATAAATGGTAAGTATAATATCTTAACAGGGTTAACGGTATTTTAGCGACATTTGTAAAGTCATGTACATGTACTAAATGTATTTTTGCAAACATGAGAAATATCAAATCAAAATGCAAAAATTGCCTTCTTTCCATTCAATCAAAGATTATTATTAAATTTTCTTCCCGTTCAATAAGCTTGGTTGCCCCGTGCATTATTCTCTAATAAAAAATAGTCAGGGCATTAGCGTCATTAACCGACGTCACGGAAAAAGGCGGAGTACAAAGAAATTTCATAAAGATGAAATACCTGGCTTTCCAATTCAATTGGCTCAATCATTTGTAACTCTGTTTAATCAAAGACGGAGTTAACGAACACACTACATTTGATGCAAACTATTTTTAACCTAGTGTGGTGACGTCAACTTGACCTTTTCATGGTACTTTTGTTTTGAGTCCTCGGCAAACATTGAAGAACGTAATGACTATGTATTAATAGTTTCGTTCTCCAAGCCTTAAATTGAGCCATTTGATGATAATTCGCATAGACCTAGATCGTCGAAGTTCATCAGCAAAAATTCATTGATTTACAGAAACTATTGCGTTTTCCGTCAAAATCCTAGATCCAGGCCTAGTTACACATTCGCTAGATTTAAATAATATGTCCATTGATTAAATTGTCATAATTGTGCTGAATCAAGATCTCTACGACGGTAAAAACTGCAGTTGAAGTCAACAAAATTATCACCTTAAGTTGTGAAAATAGTGTCCATTATACCAAAGTATTTAGTATTTTTCTTATTTATTTATACGATTTAGATACAAAAGTCCTGCAGAGTATTGCATCCATAAATATACCAAAATATCTCTCTTATTTATAAATACGGCACTCATCATAGATTTATTCTGTGAATAGCGCACCCATATATTATACAAACGTATATAGTACAGGCGATATGGGTACATCAGTTCCTCTCTCATTTATGAATGTAGTATTCATAGACCAAATTATAAGTAGTATGTTTCAATTGCTTATTAAAAATTAATTAACAATTAATCTAAGAACTTAACTCCTTGACAATCCAAAATGGCGACAGTGCAAAAATCATTTCTGTTACAAATAAATGTATAATATCTTAACAGGGTTGACGGTATTTTGAGCTAGAAAATGTATTTTTGAAACATGATGTAAATCAAAACAAAAATTGCCTTCTTTGGACAATAAAGATTATTATTAAATTTTCACCCGTTCAATAAGGTTGCCCCGTGCAACAAAGAAATTTCCATTTCCAGGTTAACGCACACTACATTTGATGCAAACTATTTTTAACCTAGTGTGGTGACATCAACTTGACCTTTTGATTGATTACTTATTAATTTTATTATTATTCGCATTATTATTATTATTATTAGTCCAAAAAATTATTATTATTATTTATTATTCCATTATTGACATTGTCACACCTTATTATTAGTCCTAGAGTAATCGTAGATTAAGATATTATCTCTAGATATATTCTGGATCCTATTATTATTATTATTATTATTATTATTAGCTTTCATTGATTATTATTATTATTATTATTATTATCATTATTATTATTATTATTATTATTATTATCATTATTATCATTATTATTATTATTATCAAGCGAGAGAAGACAATGATAAAAATCCGCCCCTGATTCAATCAACCAAAAGGACATATAATATAACTCTTTGTGTAAACCTTGGTTTCGGAACAAATACGAATTCTACATGTAATCATGAATGATCAAAGACATGGTGTGAAAATGGTACATGTACACACAAAAGAGAAACAGACAACTCACCAAGACATTTGGCCCTGTATCTGCAAACCATCCCGAAATGGTACAAACATAAGAGAAACAGACAACTTACCAAAACATTTGGTCCTGTATCTGCAAACCATCCCACAAGTGGTATCAGGATCAA
>JAXRKP010000783.1:192500-195000 GCA_037039925.1 Doris montereyensis | reverse complement strand
TAATATATATATATATATATATATATATATATATATATATATATATATATATATATATATATATATATATATATATATATATATATATTTATTTACACATAAATACATGTATATATATATGTATATATATATATATATATATACATGTATATATATATATATATATATATATATATATATATATATATATATATATATATATATATATATATATATATATATATATGTATATATATGTATATGTAATGCAATTGGCTATCGATAGGATAATTTCAAAGCATCAAAACCTCGAGATTCAGACATGCCTACCTCATACCGCAGTCTCATAACTGCGTCAGTCATCAGGGGACTTGATGACAAGGAGCCGACATCCTCTGCTAGGCGATTCTGTTATTGGCCGTCGATAAGATGTTCGGGAAGGTCATTTCTGTCCACTCTTTGATGTTATCAGACCAGCCCTTACGTAGACTTCCACGTCTCGCGTCCTCCTTCAACCGTGCCTTGCAGCATCGTTTTTGAGAGGGTGTTGTGTTTCACTGACATAGCCAAACTATGCCAGTTTACGTCGTCTGGCTGTTGCCAGGAGAGATTCTTGAGGGCCATCGATGTCGGTCACCATGCTTTCTACATAATTGGTGGTTTTCTGTTCCTTGTACTAGATGTGGAGCAGTCTCCGGATGCCCTTGGTCTCGAAAGCCTCTATTTGTCAGCTTTCAATGTTCAGGTCTCACAACTATATAGCAAAATTGAGATCACCAGTGATCTGAAGAGCTTGAGCTTTGCTCAAAAGCTGATGATGCTTTGCCACACCCTGTTCAACTTAGCCATCGTTGATGTGACTGTAGCAATTCGGCTCCAAATTTCTGCTGAGCAGGTGCCATCTTGGGACAGACATTTTAAAAAATCCTGAACCAATCAAAATGTTAATAGCTTCTCAACAACGCGGCCACTAGCCATACAATTTTATCAGAATTAATTTCGGTTTTGTACATTTTGATGAATATAAGTTTTGTTTGATGCAATTCCCAGAAGATTGAAATCCACGCACTAAGTAAAAATTAAATAAAAAGAGTAAATGTTTCAACTGTAGATTGAATTGAAATAAACAGAAGTCATAAACATGGGTTCGATGAAACCATCGAAAACGAAGAAAAGAAGTAAAAACCCCGTGAATATTCAAACATTAGGTTCTGGGGCTGGGAAATCAAGATGCGGCTATACGACATACAGCAACTCCGACACGTTCGTCATCCTCGACAACATATTCGATAATCAACTTCTATCGCAATGGACAGTGAACAAATGGACTCCTCATTCACCTGATCTTAGTCCCTTGGATTTCTTCCTATGGGACTATTTTAAAACCAATCTGTATAACAAAAATCTTCCAGAGAACCTATATGAACTGAAACAAGAAATAGAACAGCTTGTTACGACAGTGACACATGAAATATGCGCGTGTGCAATCGAAAACTTCGTACCACGAGTTGAACTCTGTAAATAGCAGAAAGGACGTCATTTCAAGCAATTTCGTTGACCATCATTCTAATGCGTGAATCATTTTTAATTGACTAGCCACAATGTATTGAAAAATAATTTAATATTCACGTTGATGGGTTGTTAAGTCATGTTCATTGTTTTTTTTTTATGGTTTCATCGAACACAAGTTTATGACTTGTTCTTGTTCCATGTTTGTTACACAAATGTTGACAATTGAAAAAGGTACTTGTTTTTTTTTATTTACTTAATTGTATGACTGTCATTGTTTCGGAAAACGTATCATATTTTTGGAACATGGAATGTTAGGGCAATAAATGGAAAAGAGTTAGAATTAGTTGAAGAAATGGAAATATTCAAAGTAGACATTTTGGCCATTACAGAAACAAAGAAGAAAGGACAAGGTATAAAAAATGTAGGACCAAATAATATTTTAATCTTCTCAAGAGTAAATGTCAAAGATACAGCTAAAGTAGGAGTAAGCCTCCTAGTGCATAAAAGGCAGGAAAAGCTACTAGAAAGTTGAAATGTATAAGCCCACAGCTAGTATTAGTGGGAAATATTAAACCAAAAGAAAGAGAAATTAAATTATTAATTGCTTATGGACCAAACAAAGCCGCCACTAAAGAAGAAAAAGATATCTTCGAAAACGATTTACAAATAGCTGCAGAGAATCTTAAACACTAATGGTTTTAGGAAACTTAAACTCTAAAGTAGGCAATAATATAGAAACGTCAGGAGGAGCAATAGGTAAAAAAGGAGAGACAACTTTATTTCTTTCTTTCTTTATCAGCTCCCATTCTACCTTCCGGTGTATGGGTTTTAGATGCCCGAAATGATCTTTCTCCAGGCTGCTCTGTCCTGATAGTTTCTGTTTCCTTCCGTAAAAGTTAAATTCCTTTGCGTTAATACCTCTTTTATACCTTTTCCCACTTTCTCCGAGGTCTGCCTTTTGGTCTTTTACCTTAAGGTTTAGCACTATATACTGATTTAGCTATTCTAT
>JAXRKP010000783.1:177500-187500 GCA_037039925.1 Doris montereyensis | reverse complement strand
ACATCACAGACATGCGTAGGAATCCCCCCCCCCCACACACACATACTACATCCCAACCAACCCCCACATACACGCCCTCGGTCAAAGCTCATTCATCCATGTCCACCCCCCCACGTCCAAACTTGACTGCTGACGGCATCCCAGACTATTTTGTGACTGAAACTCTGAACCTAACTTCTAATTATCTTTAGACAATCAATGTCTGCACAAGGATGAGTTTCCCTCATCAGTGATGTCAGTCAATACGTCGACTGTGTCCATTTGTTTTGTTAAAATAAATGAGTTTAATCAAATCTGCCTTTCTGATCACCCCCCAATCAGTCAACCCCGATCAAATTTAGCTATGTTTCTAACCCAATTGGGAAGCCCAAAGGTCAACACCGAACATCTAACTGATAATAAAACATTTGTAATAGGTGTGTATCGACATGAAAAGATCACAGAAATAAAGCGGTGTGTTCGACATATGTTGTCATCACATCATCGAAAGCGTTCTGCGAGTTCCCCCAGGGACCCCCAGCCGAAAGTTTCACAGATATTGGCGTCTTTACTGTCTCTCACCCAGATGGTGGCTTGGCAGAAAGACGCTTTTTCGTAGCATGCTCACCGTACAAACAATTGCCCAGCGTGGGTTCCTTCGATCTCATCTTTCAGCGATGGACATTTAACAAGCACATGGTAAGGGTTTTCCGATGGGTCACCGCACCAACGACAGGTTGGATCACAACCTATTCAGATGCGCGCCGAGGGGTGCCCAGTGCGCATCCCGAAAACGGTTGCATTGGTCCCTCCGTCTCAAGGTCCTCCACGCGTCATCTTTCATAGGACCATGTGCTGGTATACCCCCCATCCAGTTTTGTTTTTGCCCAATCCGCAATCCATCTGATCATTGCCTTCGGCAATGCTGCATATGTGAACCCGTCTTCCAGACCAGGTCCTGTTAGGCCGGTTGATTTTTCATCTAGATTGGCGCCGGTTTTTGCCAATCTGCCGGCCGTGTCGTTGCCAGGGATTCCGCAATGTCCAGGTATCCATTGAGCACTTCCACACCGAGGTGTGTCTCAAGAAGCCCCAATAGTCGTACAACTCGGCCGAGAAGCGGGTCCTCCATAGCCACGTGCCAGTTCTCGAGTGCTTGAGAACTGACTTCGCGTCAGTGAAGACGACTAGCTCCTTCGGACTTTGGGCCCCGTCGAATGTTTCATGACGGTGGTTCCCGAGCCAGTCAGCTACCCTGCTCAGGGCCACGTCCATAGGGCGATTATTTCGGCCTCGTAGTACGAGCGATACTTTCCGCAGTTTCCTCCTCTCGTTCTGCTCACCGTTCTAATTATCTTTGAGCACGCCGTATCCCTTGCAGACGGATGCCAGACGAATACCGTCTGTGTATGCTTTGATTGCATCGCTCGGGTAATCGTTTTCAACGAAGCATCACAAACCCATGAGTGCCGTTTGCAGAAACCCCGCATGGATCAAAGGCTCGACCTCACGGGAGTTTTGGGTACTGTTTCTATCTCAACTATGGGTAGATTTCTCAGACCCAAAGGTCAACACAGCATCTAACTCTCATGAAGCACTTTGTTTGATGTTTTGACACGTATCCCGCCACTCATCGATCTCATGTTCTCTGCGTCGATCCCCTATCTCAACTATGGGTGGATATTTCCGTCGCTTTCTTTCGAGAGTGTTTGTATGTGTTCTCGGTCAATTCAATGTGTTATCAATTATTATTCCTAAATATTTGTAGCTCTGTGCTCGCTCAATTTCTATCCCTTTTATGGTGACTAGGGAGGGTTCAATTTTATTTTTCCGGAAATCAATTATCATTTCCTTAGTTTTTGAAATATTTAACTCAATGTAGTTTTGGTCGCACCAGCTCACAAAATTGTCTACTTCACTTAAATAGTTATTGTCATTGTCATTAATTACAAGTCCGATTTCCCCAGTATCGTCCGCATAATAATATTTGTCTATGATGACATCGTCATGTTTGGATCTACAGTTTGCGGTGTACAGGGAAAAGAGAAATGGGGATAATACTGTACCCTGGGAGCACCAGTACTAGTATATAATGTGCCGGAAGTAAGGTCAACGGGAGGTTTGGTTTGCTTTTCTAAGAGAAAGGGGAAGATGAACGCCGCATTTTGACAATTTGTGGGCGGTTGCTAAGGTAATCTAAAATCCAAAGTACAGTGTTATCGTTGACATTCATTTTAAGGAGTTTTTCAGCGAGTATGTGTGGTTGGATGGTGTTAAATGCACTAGAAAAATCGTAAAACATCATTCGGATAGAACTACCTTTTTTGTCAAGATGTGAGTAAATAGAATTTAAAACATGTACCAAATCAGATATTTGTTTCCTATATGCAATCTGCAAAGAATTGATAACATTGTCAACCAAGATTTGTAATGTGCAAAGAATTACTTTTTCAAATATTTTCATAGGATATGCCGTTAATGCTATGGGGCGGATGTCATTCATGTTGGTAACAGGTTTCTTTTTTGGGACTGGGACAATACACGAGGTTTACCAAATACTTAGGATGACACACTGAGACAATGACATATTATACATGTAGCAGAAAACAGAACACAGCTGATCAGCGCAAGTTTTAAGGCATTTGGGCTGAACACCATCGGGGCCATTCGCCTTATTTGGGTTAACCCTTTTCATGGTGTCTTTAACAGACTTTTCAGTTATGACAATACATTTACTTTTGTCAACATTCATCCCTGTTAGGTTGTTTTTAATATTCTCTTTTTCCTCACTGAAATTATGACAATCAAACCTTTCTATTTAAATCATTAAGATATGACACAGAATCAGACACCACTTCCGAACTTTTAGACCGAGACCCGAAGATCAAATACATACCCTTCCATATTTTATTCATGTCATTTAATTTGAAATTTTCTTCAATCTTACTTTTATACCTTTTTTACCTTTTTCAATGGCTTTTTAAAATTCCATTTGGACTATACGACGCTCATTTTTATCATTTGCCTAAAATGCTTTTTTCTTTTTGTTTAAGAGCTCTTTTATTTTAACAGCAACCCATGGCTTATTATTGCTGAAAATTTTAATATGTTCTTTTTTCGGCAGGTTATTTCTACTACCAATGACCAGGATCTATGTTATTTCACCATTTGATTTTAATTTGTTCTCATCCATTCAGGTTTTTATGTTATTGATACAAGTTTCACACTTCTAAATTGTGTGCGTCATTTGATTAGTCAGATTAGTGCCAGTGGTGGTGTCGTAGATTCGACAGTTATCTGCATGAAGGTAGTGCATTAAGTCAAATAGTGAGGCAAGGGGCATGTCGGAAGTGAAGGTAATGACATAACACAACATGAAATAGGAACAAAGACGAAACAAATACAAGGAACAGACCGAAAAACCCTGGCCACCATGGGGATCGAATACCCGACCTCTGCGCACCCACGCTTTGCCATGAAAATAAAGCGTGTTACCAACCGAACAGGGAGCGTAGTTAGCTCGGTTGGTAGCACGCTTTCTTTTTCATGGCGAGGCGATGGGTGCCGATGCAGAGGTCGCGGGTTCGATCCCCACGGTGGCCAGGATTTTGTTCTATTCCTTATATTTATCTGGTTTTTGTTCCTATTGGGTCTTTCATAATGTCTTATGTCATTGCATTAAGTCATGACTTCTTATTATGTTACCGAGTGGTGCGGTGTACAGCACGAACACCACAGGCCTTAGCACAGAACCTTGTGGGACACCAAAAGGAAGCTTCGAGCACTTGACTTTGCTTTTTCGACTGATACAACTTGTTTCTGTAAGATACGTCTTAAACCACCAGTTTAAGGCTCAATCTGTAATTCCGCAACTGGATCAGAGTCCCTGAAGGAGAAAAGCATTGTCAATTGTATCGAAGGCAGCGGACAGATCAATAACGTTGAGCAGATGACCACTCGGAGCAACGCCGTCTCAGTACTATGAGATGTCCTATACGCCGACTGGACCAGTTCTTGTAAACATTTGTTTAATATATGAGTGGAAAGTTGTTATAAAACCACTCTTTCCAATAGTTTTGATAAGAAATGCAAATTAGATACTGGTCTATAGTTCTTTAGAACGTTATCATCAAGTCCTTGTGTTTTCAAAAGAGGTTTCACCAGCGCTATTTGAAAATATCAGGGAAGACTTAAGATTTATTGATTATATCTGTTATATATGGCATTGTTTCATCAACGACTAGTTTTAGCACTTGTGTTGGTATGACATCAAGCTCACAGCTTTTGTTCGGAGAGGACAAAATCAACTGTTCCATTTGATAAGGAGTCACTTCTTTAAACCACCAGAATCGTTCCCCTTTGAAATCTATTTACTCTGTCTGTTAAGCGTTTTGATCGAACAATTCACGAATTTTGTTTATTGTCAATACAAAAAAAAGAGGAAAATTGTTCTGCCAGTTGGTCTGGTTCGTCGAACGTTGGTAGTTCCAGAGAGACGTCCTTTCAAAGTAGAGAATTAGTCAGTATGTATGTATGTAAGTATGTATTTATGTATGTATGTATATAAGTATGTATGTATGTATGTATGTATGTATGTATGTGTATGTATGTGTGTATGTCAGGGCATCACCCTATCGTAATAGTCTAGACCTACATCTAGATACATGACAATGTACATGTAGATTACACAGTCTTGCTCGAAAACAAGGAGATGCGCTCCCTGTTCTTGCAATAGTCATGTTTACATGTATACCAAAAACAATCATGTTTTTTCTTTAATGTCATGTTATACATATCGTCACAGTCATTGAAACGAAGAACATAAAAATAGACACAGCTAGGGGACCCAATAGAGGATTGCTGGCTGGAAACAGAGAGAAGAGGAAGGACTTTGTCATTGGTCGTCTATGGGTAGTAAATAAGTACAAATATGTTTAAATGTATTCAAAAGTGATGAATGACAATACGTGACAACCATCACGAAAGAAGGAAGAAGACTAACGTGAGCTTTCAGATATACCCCCACTGTGGTTCCTCTGGTGTGGTGTATTCGGGTGTGCTGTGTTGGCATGTAAAAACGTGGGAACCCATGGTCAACACTGTCGATAACATCCAAATGTTGAAGACAAGAAAATGTGCAATCTACCAGCTTGCTTTATTTAGAATCTTCTTTTTGTTTACACACGCGATATTATAGGAAAGATGGAATCATATATCAGAGAGATATATCTCTGCACCTCAATAGGTCAATATGTTATTACATCTTATACATGTTATCAAATATTACAAGGCTCAGCTTCTTTCCGGTAAGCATAATGATAAGCTGCTCTTGTGAGCATCTTGATGTTTTTGGGTACTTCACCTCATTTGCCAACTTGATCTTGTTTTATGGAGATGCAGGCAACGATGATACAATGCCCTAAAGCTTAAGTTGGTCCATTTCTCCTTCCTTTGGAGCTGCCGAAAGGAGGAAACTCCAATCATCTCGTACACAGAGACTGAATCGTATTTAGCAACGAACTCTTTCAGCTGCAACCCACACATTCGCTTCTTGCAAGCAAACCCGCTCATGGACGTTAGTTTGCTATCAACGTCCATGATGTCATCGTTGACGAACACGTCACCACACTCGGTAATCTCGTCAATATACGCTTGCACCGTCTTGAGTGGCATTAGCTGGTACATCAACTTGTCGATATTATCCGGATCCATAGCCTCCTGCATCAAGTCCGTATCGTCAGATATCGGAGGGCTTGTAGTCTCGACCTCCTCCGTTTCTTCTTCCTCGCGCTCTTGCTCATCTGTTGGTTCTGTAACTTCCGGTTCTTCGGGTTCTTTCTTAGTTTCGACCTGAGAGACAGACGCCTCGTCCGGTACGTCCTCTGTCTCGCCTTCCTCTGATTCTGCTGCCACTTCCTCTTCGGCGTTTTAGGCATAGGCGCATCCTTTCCCAACTCGGCAGGATAAAATTTTAGATTTTCCATCATGAACACAGAGCCAGATGGAGGATCTTCCAGCACCGCCCTGGTCTCATAGCTGCACGGATCCTCCAGGAACACCACATTGGCCTTATTATAACCAGGGAACAGACAAGACAGGAGAATGAAATGTTCAATGATTATTTGCCGAACATAAACATCTTTATTAGAATTAATCTTTAGTTGTGTATAAAAAGGAAAGTGTCGGACGTAAGCGGTAGTGTTACTAGTTTGTCATCACGGGGACACCGGCTCGCAAACTAACAGGCATTAGGAAGTGCACCGAGCTCTACTGTTTAACTTCACAAACAGAAAGGAACGCTACTGAAGTAGGCCGACAGTTAATGAAGAGGAAGGAAATATGAAAAGGAGAGGCATACAGGAAAGAATATAGGACAGGGCAGATACGTTTTCGGGATGGGCGCCCTTCTTCAGCTACAGAAGAACAATGGAAGTTTCTCCATATGCCTTAGATTTCTATCTTGTGTTCCTTTCATTTTCGTACTTGACTGTTAGGTATACGAATAGGGACCCATTTAGAGACAGGAAAAGATATTGTCTATGCGCTTTTGTCATGTGCTCATAAGCAGCTGTACAATAATATACACTCTTCCTGTGTATACACGAACTTCGAATAAAATTAGCAGCAGCTAATGGCTATAATGTATATAAAGTCAATGAGGTTACCTTCTCGTAAGAAGAATGATTATAATGTATCAATCTTTATAAATGTTACGTTTTTTTGAGTCTATCTCAATTTACGTCAAACAGGCAAAACAATTATTTTAATCAAATCATAAACTACAATACTGCAAGCAGAAAGCATTCCAAATGGCATGAAAGCAGATTTTTTTTTTATGAGCCATTATTACATTAATTATGCTTGTTGATCTGTTGAAGGACAAAGTATGTTTTTCAATTTAAAACGCAAGTTTTCACTACTTTAAAAATGGTAATTACTGACCGATAGAAATTTGGAAAATTCCTCAGCGAGGGGCTGCAGTGTCAGGTAGGAGTTTTTGAATCCCCGGGGACGTCCACGGTGTCCTATGATGGTCACACATTTGACGCCTTGGTCCAGAAGGAACTTGATGGTGGGCAAGGCAGCGTCGATCTTGGTCTGGTCCAGAACAACGCCTTCCACGATTGGAATGTCAAGGTCGAGGCGTAGAGTACACGCATTCCCGTCAGAATAAAGTTGCCACACTCAATTTTTTGAGTGGTTTGAGCTGGAGTGGATAGAGGATGCGAAAAAAAAAAAAAAAAGCCATGTCTACAGCAGCTAGGCAGTTAAAACACATCGAGGAGATAAATCGGAAAACTGTTTATCTCGTTACGGCTTTTTGTTTCATAATATATTGCTCGCTCGTAGACCGTATGGGGGGGGGGGTATTTGATTTCAGGGCGAGTAAAGAGGAAACTGCAAGATGGAAGACATGTAAAAGATTGACAGAAAAGAAGTAAGACCTACCAGTAGCACATTTCAGCCGCAAATCCTCGACATTGAAGTTTTATTCCAATATATAAAGTTGTCGTACCCGCGGTCGCGAGTTGGATTCTATTTTCGCTTGGCTATATGTTTAATGGCAAATTTGCACTGTCCACTCAGAGGCAAACGGATGTGTCAGCTATAGCAGGGAAGTAAATATGTGACAGACAGGTGTCTTGCCCAGATGGTCATTTCGGGATTTTCATTTTAAGTCTAATCGTCGTCGTAATTTTCAAGCCCTCTCTGCTTCTCCCCCTCTCTCTGTCACACTCTGTTCGTCTGTCTGTCTGTGGCTATGTCTGTGTCTGTCTGTGTCTGTGTCTGTGTCTGTCTGTCTGTCTGTCTGTCTGTCTCTTTCTCTCTCTCTCTCTCACACACACACACACACACACATACACACACAAACACACACACACTTACACACAATTTTGCCAGTATTTTAAAGAAAAACATCTCCTTTGGAGACAAATTGTGTTCCAGTTACAAGGAGAACTGTCATACACCCCCATGGCGACCTCTCACCTGTGGAGGAGATAAGGAACCGAGACCTGGCAGCAACGTGCCTCGTATCAGGTCCACGCATGACTTGTTGCCCATGCTCGCGTGATCCACCTTTGACACCGCGTCCAGTGTCCCCAACATCATGTTGGTGTCATAGCCGAATGCCAGTGCGCATGCGCCTTCCTCGGTTCGCACTTCCTCGATGGCTGACAGAATCTCTGGACGAGGTGTAAAAGAGGCAGAAATGGATTAAGAAAACAAATATCTGAATCCCCGATTTTATTATTTGATTTCTTTCTTGCTTTAATTTTATTCTTTTTCTGTCTATCTTTCTTTCGTTCTTCTCTTCTTATTCATTTATTTATTTATATTTTTCTTTCTTTCTTTTTTTCTGTTATTTTTCTTTTTTCCTTGTTTCTCTCTATATATATTTATCTATGTATACATATATTGTTATAATGATTGACGTTATGGCCATGGAAATACATACAAATAAAGCCAGCTGTATAAAGATGAAAGGAATAAAAGTCCTCAAAACTTGTCAACGGAAATTACTACCTTGACATCCGGTCCTATAGTCAGCAAGAGTGAACTCCCCTGCCGGACCCATGAGCACGAGGCTCCTGGCAGTCATGATGACATTCTTGTAGTTGACCAGCGTTTCCGGTCCAATGTCCAGAGCTTTCTGGTCGCCTTTCAGCCCGGCCTTGACCGTGCCAACCTCGGGGACAAACCTCACCTCTTCAATCTCATCCTCTGTCTCCCCAACCTCTGACGGTGGCTTTTCCTCTTTGGGCGCTTCCTTCAACTCATTGATGAGGAAATCCGTTGGGAAATAAATGGTAAAATTTTCACACTTTTCTGGATTTTCTTTTTAGTCCATTTATGCTCGCCTTGTGTAAAATTCTGGAGTTGTATGTAGGAATAAAATTAGGCGTCATTCAATTCTCCTTTTAAGACGGCATTGATTTATTATTTAGTTGTATGTTTGTGTTGTTATTGTTTGTGTTGTTGTTGTTTTACAGTGATCTATCGACTTTTTCAATCCCTGATAGGATTGATTCCGTGTCGAATTCCATTTGCAATACGTGTCAAACTAAGGCTGGAAATATAAGGTCATGAGGTTATATAATTTTTGTCAAGAAATATAATTTGGTCACAATTGAAGGGACCTGAAGACATGAATTTCAATAGTGTGAACAAGTACTAATTCATTGGAAATTTTGGGGAAATGAGAAATTGTATCATTTAATAAACGACAAAGAGATTGATGCAGAGAAAAAAGAGGAAGAGGAAGAGGGAAAAGAAAAAGCAGAAGACAAAGAAGAAGAAGAAGAAGAAGAAGAAGAAGAAGAAGAAGAAGAAGAAGAAGAAGAAGAAGAAGAAGAAGAAGAAGAAGAAGAAGAAGAAGAAGAAGAAGAAGAAGAAGAAGAAGAAGAAGAAAGAAAGAAGAAGAAGACGAAGAAGAAGAATGAAGAAGAAGAAGTGGAAGAAGAAGAAGAAGAAGAAGAAGAAGAAGAAGAAGAAGAAGAAGAAGAAGAATAAGAAGAAGAAGAAGAAGAAGAAGAAGAAGAAGAAGAAGAAGAAGAAGAAGAAGAAGAAGAAGTTAGAAGAAGAAGAAGAAGAAGAAGAAGAAGAAGAAGAAGAAGAAGAAGAAGAAGAAGAAGAAAAGAAGAAGAAGAAGAAGAAGAAGAAGAAGAAGAAGAAGAAGAAGAAGAAGAAGAAGAAGAAGAAGAAGAAGAAGAAGAAGAAGAAGAAGAAGAAGAAGAAGAAGAAGAAGAAGAAGAAGAAGAAGAAGAAGAAGAAGAAGAAGAAGAAGAAGAGAGGAGAAGAAGAAGAAGAAGAGAAGAAGAAGAGAAGAGAAGAAGAAGAAGAAGAAGAAGAAGAAGAAGAAGAAGAAGAAGAAGAAGAAGAAGAAGAAGAAGAAGAAGAAGAAGAAGAAGAAGAAGAAGAAGAAGAAGAAGAAGAAGAAGAAGAAGAAGAAGAAGAAGAAGAAGAAGAAGAAGAAGAAGAAGAAGAAGAAGATGAAGAAGAAGAAGAAGAAGAAGAAGAA
>JAXRKP010000783.1:145000-172500 GCA_037039925.1 Doris montereyensis | reverse complement strand
ACTTTTTGTGAGGTGTGTGGTAAGATTACAGTACATTTAGTAGTGTCGTGTGCCTACGTCTCCAGATTGAAGCGGTCAATCCATTTTTTTAATTCTTCGCCGCATTTTATGACTGTTTTGAAACCTTCAGGTAGTCTTGTTGCAAGGCATTGCAGAACTATGTGTTTGGTGGTCTCTGCGTTTTCGTGACATCGAGAGCAAACTGGCGAATCTCTCAGGGAACATGTGAACTCGAGATGGACGACTACAAGAAGAAACTTATTGAGCTTGTGAGAGCCCGGCCACTCATGTGAGACCCCAAAACCCAGACTATCAGAACAAAGAACAAAGAAAACAAGTTTGGGAAAATATTGATAGTAAATTTCCACGAGCAGGTGAGTTTATTGTACTGTGCAAAGTCCTCCCGGTTTACGGTATTCTATTAATTTTGATATAAACAGGTTTCAAAGTCAAAATGATTTTGATGAAACATTTCAGCATGACCGATTTATTTCCATTCAATGTGAAACCTTGCTGAACACAAGGTTGTTTTGCCATTTTACAGAGAAATGTTATTGATACCACATGATGCGCTTTTTTCTTTTCTTCTTTGTATTAATTAGCAATGCTAGCGCAATCAAAGTATCTTCACCAGAAGAGTCCATGATGACGAAAGGAAGTGTGGTTCCCTATGCCGTTCCGATTTGTCACGTGTCGCGTCTCCTATGTGAGGCGGGTCATGACCTATCGCACGTCGCATGCCGACATCTCGTGAGCCGTGTGCCGTGAGTCCAAAGAAGGCAAACATTATGTTTACTTTCCTAGTAATGTTTTTTGCCAATGTCTGTGCATTGTTTTGTGGTTTAGACTCTGGACAATCATCAGAGGGTTTGTCATACAACGCTAGTCGCTGTGAAACGGCTTGAATCAAATATTTCATCCATTTTCTTTGAGAAGAACCGAACAAAGGCAGACAACTGCAAATTTTAGTGCGGCACTAACAAACATTATCAACGAATGTAGGTGGGGCGGGGTGGCGTGAAAGTGGTCTGCAATGACACATGGTATTGATCGTAGATTTATGGACATCTAAGATTTTAGTTGTGAAAGTGGTGCAAATTTGAGGTAAGTGTGTAGCCACTTTTTTTTAGGACCTAAAGCTTATTACACAGACACGGGGCGATAAGACTGTGGCTTAATATGGCCGTTTAAAGACAAACTTGCGAGTATTTAATTGCTGGTCCGTTGCTTGCAAGTATGTCATTGATGGCACGAGACTTACAAGTATTTCATTGTTGGTACTGCAAGTATTTCATTTTCAGTACGATACTTGCAAGTGTTTCATTTTCGTTACGATACCTGCAAGTATTTCATTTTCGGAGCGATTCTTGCAAGTATTTCATTTTCGGAGCGATACTTGCAAGTATTTCAATTTCGGCACGATACTTGCAAGTATTTCATTTTCGGAGTGATACTTGCAAGTATTTCATTTTCAGTACGATACTTGCAAGTATTTCATTTTCGGTACGATACCTGCAAGTATTTCATTTTCGGTACGATACTTGCAAGTATTTCATTTTCAGTACGATACTTGCAAGTATTTCATTTTCGGTACGATACTTGCAAGTTTTCATTTTCGGAGCGATACTTGCAAGTGTTTCAATGTTGCTACAATACTTGCAAGTATTTTATTTTTGTAACGATACCTACAAGTATTTCAATTTTGGTATGATGCTTTCAAGTATTTCACTCTTGGCACGATACTTGCAAGTATTTCGCTTTCGGTACGATACTTGCAAGCGCTCTATTTTTGGCACGATACCTACAAGTATTTCAATTTCGGTACGATATTTTCATGCATTTTATTTTGGTGCGATACCTACAAGTATTTTATTTTTAGCACGATTGCTACAGGTATTACAGGTATTTCAATTTCGGTACGATACCTACAAGTATTTCGTTTTCGGTACGATACCTGCAATTATGTCAATGTTAGTACGATACTTGCAAATATTTAATTGTGGGTAGGATACCTGTAGATATTTGATTGTTGGTACGAGATCCTTCAGAAAGCTAGAGTCTGAAATTGTCCCATCGGAGTTGACAGGCAGGTTGAAATTGGCCCTGATCAGAACTGCCATGTCCTTCACGTCTGTCTGGTCCACCCACAGTCTGTTCAATGGCCGTTTCTGGTTGGACGAGGACGGTGAATGAATGACATAATTATTATCAAGTTTGAGTTCTTATGTAGCGAGTACTAACAACGGTGTTCTATTTAAAACCTCAAGGAAATCATACAGAGCCGACACGCACTCGTACAAGAGCAGAAAAAACGCTTTTATCCTTTCATGCAAGAGAGACTCAAACTGGTCACCCCAATATTGGCACCCCTCACTCTCTTCATATAAAGGTAATTAGGAAACCATTGAGTGTTAGTTGCAGAGGCCATGGGTGCAAGACTGCTTGCTGTGAAGGGATTGAATTGTTTTCCGCTATTTAGTCTTTCATAGCCTTTTCCCTATAAAATCAAACGCTACATATATATATATATATATATATATATATATATATATATATATATATATATATATATATATATATATATATATGTATATATATATATATATATATATATATATATATATATATATATATATATATATATATATATATATATATATATATATATATATATATATATATATATATATATATATATATATATATATATATATATATATATATATATATATATATATATATATATATATATAGATGAAGATGAATACTTGAATCTCAAAAAATGACCCCTAGGCTAATAACTTCCACTCGGCCACAATGAAGGAATTGTGACGTCCGAAGCCTAGTGGTTAGGTTGCCAAACGTTGGACCGTGATGAGTCGGGTTTAAATTCGTGCAATGCCTGGTCAGGCGTTGGATTTATTGTGAAATGCACTAAACACACTTTTTTTCCACTGACCCAAGAGCGAATGATTCCCAGAAGTAAAATCATGTGCCAAGGCCGTGATATAATACCACCTGTGCCATCTTAAGCCACAGCGTCCAGAATAAACTCTATAGGCAGTAACAGCCTTATAAAAAAACTTCACTTTGTTATAACAAAAGATTACAGAAGGAATTGCTTTTAAATGCAAATTGATTGCTTGTAATGTAAACAAACAGCGCGTGCATCACAAGCACAGCATCAGTTTGGCAAATGATGATTCTAAATCGGGTAATCGATTTCTCACCCTGGAAACACCTGACAGTTGTCTCAAGCTGGGCAAGGACTTATCCTTGATGAGAGAGAAGACAGATGTGCCCCCAGTGGTCACGTGACTGATGCCCACGTGGTTAGGGTTGTATTTGTTGACGAAGGCGCACATGCTCATACCGGAAATGATAGACATCGCCCTGGTCTCCTTGTCCTGAGTGGCGGTCATCACAGCCTCCATCATGGTTTTGGTACCCTGGAACACATTCATATAAAGGATTTGGATGTGTGGTGCATAATTATGTGTGTTTGTGCTTTCTGTGCGTGTAAGAGCGTATACACGTATGTGTATCTCATTTTATCATTACTCTTTAAAAGCGAAATCGTTATCTCATTTTACCGTTGCACTTTCGAAATGGTAAACTTATTATACCTGTGTTAACTTATTATACATGTGTTATACCTTTGTTATACCTGGTTATTGAGCACAACATGTTTGACAATGGTTATGATATAGATTGATTCGTAAATAATGCTGGAATACATTAATTTAAGCTTCCACTGCGATGGAAGATACTATTTGTAAAGACTTGTCTGTGCTTCTTGTGATTGAGGGAAGGGGACATGAAATGGAAAGTGACATAATCAGGCGATAACAGAGAAATCTTCCTCTTTTGAAGGTAGGGGTGATAAAATCTTGCCTTATCTTATTGTGTCCTATTTTAATTTATCTTATACTTTTTCAGCTTATCCTATCTTATCCTATATCTTAGTATTTTATGCTACCTTATACTATCCTACCTCATACTTTCTTATTTTATCGTATCTTATCGTGTTCTGCTTTGTATTATCTTATAGTATAATCTGATGTCCTTCTTATCATATCTTATTTGATCATTTCTTGCCTTGACTTGTCATGTCTTCTCTTGTCATGTCTCGATTTATCTTATCATATCTAATCCTTTCTTATCTTTTATTTAACTATCTTATCTTGTTCTTTATATTTTCGTCTTATTTTATGTTTTCCTGTTTCGTCTTCTCTTATCTTAGACTGTATTATCATATCTTATACCATCTCATCCTTTGTCGTGTATCCATCTTATCCTGTTTTATCCTCTCTTATACTATCTATGTTTTCTTGTCTTATCTTATTAATATCACGTCTTGTCTTATCCTGTCCTATCGTTTCATATTATTGTATTATCTTATCTACATCGCAGAGGGTCCGTATGGTACCTTGGTAAACTGATCGATGCACGTGACTCCACTGACCCCTTGCCACAGGATCAATTTGCTGCGTTTGATGACCTGGCGGAAAAGGGAGCAGCTCTTGTCGCCGATGTCCACCGCCGTACAGCCAGAAGGCACACCTGTGGATGCACTTACCTGGATAGGAAACCCGATGGGACAATAGTGGAAGAGAGAGAGAGAGAGAAAGAGAGAAAGAAAGAGAGAGACAGTTAAACAACCGGTATCACTAGATAGAGTACCTTAATTGTCATCCACAAACTAGGGAATGAGGGAAGGGGGAATATCATAATATAACTTCCCCATTATGTGTCGATTGATGGTAAGATCAAGTTATCATCCCTCCTGATAATAAAATTGTTTTAACGTCGATGAAGGATGGAGGTGTACATTATGATACTGTAAATTGCATCTTTATACAGTCATGTCCAAAAGAAAGGTAACACTCATGTTTAACGGTTTCTTGGGCATGGCGTGGATTTGGTTTGTCAATGCTTATGTCATTTGATTCGATGATTCCAAGCTGACATTTTGATAGCAAATTTGATGCCTTTAGCGACGATAGTGTTTTCGAAAATTTAGATCAAATAACATTTGTTATGTCGAGGAAGTAATCTTGAAAACATTGTAAAGAAAGAACAAATTCGCCGCAGTCCCGCAATGAAAGACAACATTTGTTTTTGTCCTTTACAAGTTAAGGTTCGTATCGTCAATATCACCTATTAGTATGAGTGGGAGTTGTATGTGTTATGAATATTTACTCAATTTTCATCTTTTGCAAGATCACTTTCGGATAATGGATATTTTGAATTAATTGTGTCTTATGAAAATAGACTATGTGAAATATATCATGTTTGGTATGAAAATAACTGGCAATCATTGTAGCTTCAAATCATATTCTAATAATTGACTAATCTATCACTGTCCTTCAAGTCAGCATAGGTAACTCACGAGTGCAACCTTTCTTTTGGAAATGACTATATATCAAAACAAAAAGTGATGTTACCATTGAAAGAGCCTAACAACATAGGGGGTGGGGTATAATTCGACTGCATTTATTTTCATAGGATATAATAAAATTGAAAACGTCAACACTGTGGTAAAATGACAAAGTACAAACTCTCAACATTCTGAAACGTACAGTCTAAGCAGACTTTATGTTGCATCTTTCCCAAAACACTCTGTTATTTTCCATTTTGGGGCTCTTTAAGGAGAGGCAACACTCGTAGCACCAACCTGCTGCACGTGGTGGTTTTCTTTGATGTTGTCGGTGATGACAAAATCCACCGGGAAATACAGTTTGACCTCATGCTCATAGGCCAGGGACAAAAGTTGCAAAATCGCGACGTCATGACTGGAGTCGTAGAAAGAGTTGCCCACTACCACGTTCTGTGTAAGCTGAGGATAGGCGACAAGCATCATGATAGATAACAATGATACTTCTACTACTACTACTACTACTACTACTACTACTACTACTACTACTACTACTACTACTACTACTACTACTACTACTACTACTACTACTACTACTACTACTACTACTACTACTACTACTACTAATACTAATACTACTAATACTAATAATAATAATAATAATAATAATAATAATAATAATAATGATAATAATAATAATAATAATAATAATAATAATAATATTAATAGTGTGCAGGGTCTAACACAGATCCTTGAGGTAACTCCATGCTTCAATGGAAGGGCTTCTGATAAAACCTTGTTTATAACGATATATTGTATTCGGTGGCAAAGATATTACTTAAGCCATTTCAAAATTAAAACACTGATAGCAAAGAAATTGTCCAGCCTGTCGAAGACAGTATGGTGGTTTATTATAATAGTGTCGAAGGCAGCACTGAGGTCAAACAGAAGTAAAAAGACATTGCTGTGTTTATCAAGGCGTTGAATGATGTCATTGTGGACTTTTACGGTACCGTTTGGGTGCTGTGCCCAGCCCTATAAGCAGACAAATTGGGTTCTGACAAACTTTTTTTTGTCAATATGACAGCGGAGTCTTATAATGACCGTCCAGTTTTCTCCATTATGTAACACCTTATTTTGATAACGATGTCTGCCCCCCCCCAAGTGTAAGTCATGTATAGCTCCGTGTAGCAATTTAGCAATTTAATCAATATATACATTTCTATAATCATCAAAGTTAGCAGCAGTTAGTTTACACGCTACATTTCTACCATCTATGACAATCACAGAAAGCAGCAGTTAGTTTACACGCTACATTTCTACCATCTATGACAATCACAGAAAGCAGCAGTTAGTTTACACGCTACATTTCTACCATCTATGACAATCACAGAAAGCATCAGTTAGTTTACACGCTACATTTCCACCATCTATGACAATCACAGAAAGCAGCAGTTAGTTTACACGTTACATTTCTACCATCTATGACAATCACAGAAAGCAGCAGTTAGTTTACACATTACATTTCTACCAAGAATCTACGACTCCCAACAATAAATACCTTGAGGAATCCAAAAGCCAGCGCACCAGTGATAATGACCTGATCGACTTCACACATGATAGACAGCAGGGCCTCGAATTTCAGTTGAGCCCGATTGCCTCCTATGGGTGGAACGATTGGTTGGTTTATTTGACACTAGTGACAACACAGAAGCATTTTTTAAAAAGTCGTTTTGCTTTCTTACCATTGTTATATTTATTACTGTTTTGATGATTTGTGTACGTGCCTCACATTCGTTGTATTGTCTTTCATTCCTTCTTTCGAATGCTTTTTTTGTTGCTCTAGTCTATTCTTCGGTTTCCCTGTCCATAATACACATCTCCCTCTCTCTGTGTTTCTGTCACTGTCTCTGTCACTGTCTTTGTGTGTCTGTCTGTCTATCTCTGTCTGCCTGTCTGTCTGTCCCCTCACTCTCTCTCTCTCTCTGCCTGTCTCTCTGTCTGTCCTCTCCTCTCTCTCTCTCTCTCTCTCTCTCTCTCTCTCTTCTCTCTCTCTCTCTTCTCTCTCTTTCTCTTCTCTCTCTTTCTCTCTTCTCTTCTTTCTCTCTCTCTCTCTCTTCTTCTCTCTCTCTCTTCTTTCTCTCTCTCTCTATCTCGCTCTTTCTTCCTGCTCTTTCTGTTATTAGATCTTATTCACTTCCTCCCTCTTTCGTTTGACTTCATAACCTCCTGTTTGTTGTTTATTGCCCGTCTCCGATGGGAGTATGTGTCAATCCACCTACCTGGACCAGGGAGGTGGGATGGAGGTGGGGTGGGGAGGGGCGGGGGGGGGTACACTTTACTCCAAAACAAAATCGAGAAATGTTTTCAACCTGCCGGGACTTGAAACCAATCGCCCCTGGATTGCCGAATCCCCCTCACCGAATGTATGATAATGCGAAGATCTCAACTTTCATGTCTGATTATGTCTTGGTGGTTATGAATGCGTGAATTGTAATAATTTGCTTTCTCTGTTTTTTCGTGTCCCTTTCCTTCAATCACTAGGTGACAGATACCCAGGGTTATGGGTGGGTGCACAAAGACGTAGGGGGCGGAGGAGGGAAGGAGAGTGGACGGGGCTTCAAATGCAATCTTACCCAAAATTATCAAAAAAGGTCGAGGCGGATTCAAGAATGTCGCACTCAAATATCTCAACTCGCTTTTCAGTAAAAAGCCGCATGCGCGCTGACGTAGGAGACAACCGGAAGTTGTTGCTGTGTTTTCATGTAGCGAGCCAAAGGCTTCGTTGACGTAAACATCTCCAATACTGGAATACTTTGACAGAAGGCCTGGACTTTCTCCACCTGATCAAATGTCTGGGACTGAATAAAAACATTGAAGTATATTATAATTTGATTTGAAGTAATAATAACAATAAATAAAATAACTATTATGAATAATAGTATACTAGGAGAAAAGTCGATCGTATAACTCCGATAGGCTTTTAAGCCAGACCTCCATAATGATCTATTCTACACACTATTAGAACAAGTACATAATATATTCTTGTACAATTCAAATCTTGACCATTTAACTTGACTTATACAATTTATTTACCAAAAGTAAAACAGCTGTGGCCCACAAAGGCAACAATGATTTGGCCAATAATTATGGCGGCTTCATGGACATCAACACGAATGAGATTTGTCTCTTCCGTCTTCTGCCGACAATTCGATTTATAAGGTCTCAAATCCGAAATTTGATCATTTGATCGTGACGGGATGGGCAAGTAAAGTAGTAATAGAGAAAGAGAAAAAGAGAAAAGAGAGAGATAGAGAGAGAGAGAGAGAGAGAGAGAGAGAGAGAGAGAGAGAGAGAGAGAGAGAGAGAGAGAGAGAGAGAGAGAGAGAGAGAGAGAGAGAGAGAGAGAGAGATAGAGAGAAAGAGAGGGGGAGAGAGAGAGAGAGAGAGAGAGAGAGAGAGAGAGAGAGAGAGAGAGAGAGAGAGAGAGAGAGAGAGAGAGAGAGAGAGAGAGAGAGAGATAGATAGATAGAGAGAGAGAGAGAGAGAGAGAGAGAGAGAGAGAGAGAGAGAGAGAGAGAGAGAGAGAGAGAGAGAGAGAGAGAGAGAGAGAGAGAGAGAGAGAGACAGAGACAGAGACAGAGACAGAGACAGAGACAGAGAGAGAGAGAGAGAGAGAGAGAGAGACAGAGAGAGAGAGAGAGAGAGAGAGAGAGAGAGAGAGAGAGAGAGAGAGAGAGAGAGAGAGAGAGAGAGAGAGAGAGAGAGAGAGAGAGAGAGAGAGAGAGAGAGAGAGAGAGAGAGAGAGAGAGAGAGAGAGAGAGAGAGAGAGAGAGAGAGAGAGAGAGAGAGAGAGAGAGAGAGAGAGAGAGAGAGAGAAGTCTCACCTGGAACGGCATGCCAAAGATGTTTTCCTCTGGCCTCAGGTTAATATTCTCAACCACCACCACTGTCCCAGGGTAGCATTCCTTTAGGGTGGTTTTTACCCGTGCAAAGGTTACCTCTGGTACGAATTTCACCTGATGGGCAGTGAAGGAATTAGAAGAAAAGAAAAAAAGAAATTTTAGGTGAAGGGATTAATATTGAACCTTTATAGAGTAAGTATGAGAAATACAGTTACGTATGGACGAAGGAGAGACAGTGGCGAAAGAACAAACAATTCGAAAATAGAGGTAACGGACAGACACGGAACAAACCATTTTATGATATCCATATCGGCACCCACTATCCCAATCCATCAACTAATCAATCAAACAATCCATCAATTTATTAATCAATCAGTTAATCTTCCAATCCCTCAACCCATCAAACAATCAACCGACCCATCAATCAATCGAACACTCCACCAATCAATCAATCAATCAATTAATCACGACTCACCATTCAATCAATCAATGCACCGATCCATTAATCAATCGATCAAGCAATCCTCCAATCATGCAATCTATCTATCCATCCAGCAATCAATCAATCCAGCTATCATTCGATCAATCAATCATTCAATTCATCAATCCTGCAAACAAGCACTCCACTGATCATCATACAATCCATCCATCTATTCATCAACACAAACAATCCAACAACAATCAATCGATCAATCCGATTAATCCATCAATCAGCCAGCCAGCCAGCTAGCCGCCCCATCCCATCACCTGCAAGTTGAGCAACCTGGCCAGCTCCACGGCCACGGGTCGCATGGACGGCGTGCTCATGTCGGACCTGGTAGTGTCTCCCATGGACCCCATGACCACCACGGCCTGGGCGGCAGACTGCAGCGCGTACTTGATGCTGGGAATCACCATACGGAGGCTGTAGTTGTCGTTCAGGGTGGTTTGGTCTTTTACAGTGATGTTAAAGTTGGCTCTGGGAACACACGATTATTATAGTAAATAAACGTAACGTTTTGAATCTCTCTTTCCTTTTTTTTTTAGACATGTCATTGTCTGTAGAATACAAAGTATGCACGATGATGAAAAAGAGATATACTAGAGGGGGAAAGGTGGAAGGTAAAAAAAAGAAAAAACAAGGTTATTCTGACAACAGACATCAAGGAGGGGGTCGTATAAAACATCATGTGGATTTACACTACCATGGAGAAGACTGGAGAGAGGAGATCCAAAGGACGATGTGGGGAGCGGTTGAGGCGGGGAAATGTAGGTCTTAATGACGCTGGATAGCGCATGTAAGTACATTGTAAGTAAGTCCGACGTTTAGTGTAGGGTAATCCGAAGTAAATGTCCGGTTCTTCAAGATAGACGCCGTAAATTGTGTCATGACTTTGCACAACAACTTTTACTTCTATCTTTTTTAAAATTTTTGCTTCTTTTCCTTCTGATTATTTATGTTTTGTCCTGATGAGTAAATTGTATAATGGTGTGTAAAAAAAAGAAGAAGAGGAATATTCAGTAACATAAGATTCTAACACAACCCTTTAGACCCACACAGCCTCCGGTTTCCGTAAAGCCAAACAGATTTCTGATAATATTACATCGCCTTCTGGACAGGACTTTAATACTGCCGCATAGTTTACTGTCCAGCAACTGCTGTTTCCACTTGCAGCTGATCTGAGTCAAGTGGGGAGATGCACGTTATGGGTTGTTCCCAAGGAACCAAAACATAAAACCCATCCCGTCGTTATGGGGAATCCAAACTCAGGGTGTCATGATTCCAAGACCGACAGCCTTACCCATAGACAACCGACACCATGTCCTAACTGTGTATGATCTTAATATGTGTTCAATGTGAGCCAGAGCTAGAAACGACAGTATTGTCCCATTCACATCCGTAGAGTTACTTCCCTTCGGTGTCTCTCATTAACACCACATTCACAGAAAAGGTTCTCGTCTTAGGATGACGGTAACATCTAGACACACGCCATTCTGACCTGAGAGGATGACGGTCACATCTAGACACACCCCATTCTGACCTGAGGATGACGGTCACATCTAGACACACCCCATTCTGACCTGAGGATGACGGTTACATCTAGACACACCCCATTCTGACCTGAGGATGACGGTCACATCTAGACACACCCCATTCTGACCTGAGGATGACTGTCTTATCCTTGAGGTCCAACTGCTCGATGGACAGTCGGTCCAATGCGTTGTCCAGTTTCATGCAGGCGGTGCCGTACGATGTTGGCTTGGTCGACACGAAGGTCGGTTTTGGGGACGTTTCTGGGGATGCAGAAAACATATCGTCGACTGTCATTCTCAAAATATGTACCAAAATACATCATTCTGAAAATTTGGATCCTTTCTTTTTTTTTTTTTATATTCCGAAATGAAATTCGACATTCGGTCGACATTCCGTCATTCGTGGGAAAGCATCCTATCGACTTCGTGTGTACCCTGTAGTTATACGTGGCGATCGTTACACCGACGATACGACGTATATTACCAAAACCAGCCAGATTTGTTTGCAAGTATCGTTCATCCACAGAAAGCTATGAGTGGATGAATTGAAATGGGGATGGAACTATTGCTGGTTTTATTGCTGTCGTCTCCTTTGTTCACCTTTTCGTTACGAACATATTCTCACTGGGATAATTTCTTGACATAGATTAAAACGGTGCTAAGTAATAATGATCATTTTAATAATGACAATTTGTATAGCCGACGGTGTCAATGACAATGGTACTCAGATTACCTCGAGCATATTGCACATACATCAATACAAAACTAAACTACTACTCTTTATTTCAACAATATTTTCACAAGAAGTGAACGGCTGGGTGTCATAAAGTAATCATTGTGAATCATTTCTTCTCTGAATAAAATCGTAAAGTCAATTTTCTGAGGGTTTTTCTTTACTTCAGTTAGGTTGTTTTTTTAACAACGCTTGCATTCAAATTTCAATGCAAACGGAATAATACGAAGGAGCCACAGTGGAGTGAAGTCAAAAGGCGAAAAATGACAATAAGTGACAACTCCACTAATAAAGACAAAACAAACACTCGAAACGTCACGTGTTTGTTCTGTCTTTATTAGTGGAGTTGCCACTTATTGTCATATTTCGCCAATGAAAACGGAAATAAACCCGAACTCACCTTGATTTTCTTACTGTAAGGACTCAGTGTACTCAACCCTTTTGGCATTTTCCGATGAAGGAACATCATGGTAACCTCGCTATCTATAAAACAACGAAACAGAGAAGGAAATAACATTTCCGCAGGCTGTGATCCATTGTTGGAACAAACCAAGTAGATTTTGTGCATTCATGCCATGGTCTGTTGTAAGAAAATCAAAGAACTTCACAAAATGTCTAATGAATTTCTTTCCCTTAGTCCAAACGATCACAGCGCACCTGGGGGACACAGTGGTCCAGAGGTAAAAGTGTCTGCCCCTCAACCAAAAGGTCTTGGCTTGATACCCCAACAGCTTAACAATATTTTGTTGATTTTTTTTTCTCGGTAATTTTTGTATCTTTGAAGTAACCCTGTCCACCATGGCGGTGATCTCTGGGTTCGTAGCTGACTAATATTACTGACGACTGTCCAGGCACAACATAAGGCACTTTAAAATATCAAAGTCATCCGAAAAATTTGTAACTATTTTAAAAATATAGTCGATGCGTTAAAGCTTGATACGTATTTCGTACTCTAGATCTGTCGATATACTCCAATTTCTTTTAGAAACGCAAAAATAGTTTCAAGATCATTAATCCCAAAGTGTTTGTAAATACTTCCCTAGGAATAATATTTCATTAAAGCGCACTCTCCTGGTTCAGGTCGGTAAATCGACACCCAGTCCCTTAGGAGATGGACCTTAACACAAAGGTCCTGTGTGCAAATAACAGCTCTCTGTGCCATATTTCTTAGCTATCTACGGGGTAGTCCGGGGACAATCTAAAAGCTCAGATTTAAAAAGGGAACGAAATCTCCTTAGTGGTGGACGTAGGTGAAATTTAATCAAATCAATATCTCAACTCTTGTCTACTAAACAATGTAGGCGACGTCTCTCCTTCACCATGCCATCTTTTTCGTCTGCCACAACAAGAACAAATAATGAAAAAATTGATCAAAATGATAATACCAAAAGGATATTAAGATAAGAGAAATAATGATAGTGACATGACATGTACTATAACTACTACTACTACTACTACTACTACTACTACTACTACTACTACTACTACTACTACTACTACCTTACTACTACTACTACTACTACTACTACTACTAGCACTACTACTACTACTATTACTACTACTACTACTAATATCTTACTACTACTACTACTACTACTACTACTACTACTACTACTACTACTACTACTACTACTACTATTACTACTACTAATATCTTACTACTGCTAGTACTGCTACTACTACTACTACTGCTACTACTACCACTACTACTACCACCAGAACCTTACTACTACTACTACTGCTACGACTACTACTACTACTATTACTACTACTACTACTACTACTACTACTACTACTACTACTACTACTACTACTACTACTACTACTACTATTACTACTACTTACTACTACTACTTTTACTGCTACGACTACTACTACTACTAGTACTACTGCTGCTACTGTTACTAAAACTACCTTACCTATACTACTACCTGCCTACCGCTACTACTATTACTACTACTACTACTACTACTACTACTACTACTACTACTACTACTACTACTACTACTACTACTACTATTACTACTACTACTACTACTACTACTACTACTACTACTATTACTACTACTACTACTACTACTACTACTACTACTGATACTATTACTACTACTACTACTACTGCTTATTAGTACCACTACACTACTACTACTACTACTACTACTACTACTACTACTACTACTACTACTACTACTACTACTACTACTACTACTACTAATAATAATAATAATAATAATAATAATAATAATAATAATAATAATAATAATAATAATAATAATCTGATTTAGCTATTCTATTGTCATTCATTCTGTTTACATGCACAAACCATCTCAATTGATTTGTTTCTATCTTAGATTTTATGTTTTTAGTTGTTGTGTTTCTGGTTTTGTCTCTTTTAGTTTTCCTACTACTCTTTTTATATATTTCATTTCAGCTGCCTGTACTGTATTGTATTCTCTACTGTCCAAGTTTCGCTGCCATAGAGGAGAGTAGGACACTAAAGTGTATTGTATATTGCCATTTTGGTGGTTGTTGACAATTCTTGCTTAATTACACATGCCTTTCCTAGATGGTTATATATTGCACTTGCTTTTTTGATTATCTGGCTGATTTCTTCCCTTAGTTTTCCTCTGAGTTAATCATTACTCCTACGTAATTGCAGCTTTGAATTTGTTCTAAATTCTGCCTGCCCAATTTAAGATTTTGTGTTTTAGCTTCCCTAGTTACTAGCATTGTTTTGGTTTTCTTTGCATTTACTCTCATTCCTCTTCTATTGAGTTCATTGTTCATAATGTTGATATTCGACTGAAGGTCACTTTCTGATTTTCCAAACAGAACTAAATCATCGGCAAATGAAAGCATTGATACATATACTGGTTTGAGCTTCCACATACATACATTCCTTTTCCTAATTTTTTGAGGATGCCTTTGCGACTGAATCCATAAATGTGATAAACAAAAGAGGACGTAGGACACAACCTTGTATTACTCCTATCTCTACATCAAAATTCTGCAGATATATTTCCAACTACTCTCACTGCACATGTTGGTTTATTGTAAAAAATGTAATGGCTTCTATTAAAGTTTGCCCTACATTGTGTTCTTTTAAGGAATGCCATAGTTCGTCCCTCCTCTACTCTTTTCCTTAGTCTCATTTCCAGTATCCTGGCATATACTTTTCCTGGAACGTTAAGTAGTGATATCCCTCTATAGTTTGAGCATTCCATAGTTGATCCTTTCTTATGTATTGGTACTGCCGTTCCTTTTTCCAGTCGTCTGGCATCTGTTTGGACTTCCATGCTTGTTGGCATATTGCATGTAGTAGTTTGTCTGCTGCTATCCCTTGGTTTTTAATCATTTCTGGATAAACTTGATCTGCTCCTGGGGCTTTTCCTAATTTCACTTTTCTGATAGCTGTTTGGATTTCTTCCATTGAGATATTTACATCTTCAGCTGTCTCATCTCGATTACTTGTTACTCTTACTAATACATCTTTATTCCTTTGTTTCATACGTTCTGGAGGGACTATGTAATTGGCGAGAATGCTTTCTCCATGTTTCCGTGATTTGACTGTCTTCTTTCATTATTTCACCTTTGGCATTCTTAATTTGTCGTATTGGGCATGCTTTGGTCTTTCTCATACTCTTCATTGCCCCCCCAGAACAGCTTTTGATTTCTTTGATAGCTTTCTGGAAGTCTTTGTCCAAACTCTTTCCATTGTTCCTGTTTTGCTTTCCTAACTTCCTCTTTGGCGATAGTTCTTTTATTCACGTAAGCTATCCTATCATCTGTCTCTTTGTTTGCAAGCATACCTTCAAGGCATCCTTCTTTTCTTTGATCTTATCTTGACATTCTCATGCCACCATGCTGTTCTTTTCCCTTTCTCCTTTGATTTGTTTCCTACCACAAACCTCTTCAGTACAACTGAGGAGAGTTTCTTTATACATCTGCCACTTTTCTTCTATTGTGCTATCATTCAGATCCATCTGTCTTTCATTAATAAATCTTTTTATCCTAGATTGGTATACCTGTTTCAATACTGGTTTATTTAGTTCCTCTATTTTGAGTTTAGTAGTTTTCTTCTTTTTCCTTTTCTGTTTGTTTTCTTCAGTCAGTAGTCTCATTTTGGCAATCATTAAGTGATGATCACTAAATATTTCTACTCCTTTGTTTACTCTTGCATGCAATGTACTGTAAAAAAAGGAGCTGCTGACTAGTATGTAATCTATCATTGAATTTTCATACCTGTCTTTATTTGCTCTTGCATATTTGTGGATATCTTTATGAGGAATAAAGGTGTTGGCTATTTTCATGTTATTCTTTATGCAAAAATCTATTAGTCTCTCTCCATTTGGAGAATTTGTTGTCTCTCCTTCTTTACCTATTACTCTTCCTGACGTTTCTACATTGTTGTCTACTCTAGCATTTAAATCTCCTAAAAGCATTAGTTCCTATTTGGGTTTAAGTTTCTATGCAGCTATTTGTAAATCGTTTTCGAAGATATCTTTTTTCTTCTTTAGTTGCTTCTTCGTTTGGTCCATAAGCTATTAATAATATATTTTCTCGTCCTTTTGGTTTAATATTTACCTCTAATAGCCGTGGGCATATACATTTCCAACTTTCTAGTAGCTTTTCATGCCTTTTATGCACTAGGAGACCTACTCCTGCTCTAGCTCTATCTTTGACATCTACTCCTGAGAAGATTAAAATATGATTCGGTCCTACATTTTCTATTCCTTGTCCTTTTTTCTTTGTTTCTGTAATGGCCAAAATATCTACTTTGAATTTTTCCATATCTTCAACTAATTCTAACTCTTTTCCATTTATTGCCCTAACGTTCCATGTTCCAAAAATCACAGTCCGTATTCGTTTTCAAGTTCGTCTTCGAAAGATCAAACCAGTTATATTATACTTATTTTTTCTCTCAATCTGTTTGGTTTGGGATAAGCAGGGAATTATCCCACTGTACCCTAGGTGGATCGTGGGGCTGCCACTTTGAGGCCCCCTACCAGGCCTTGTTATTTTATGTCAGGGTTAACTCCCTTAGCCTTTGGTCAGTCAAGATCGGCCTGCAAGGCAGCAGGTTGTTTTCTTTCAGGGTTAACTCCCTTAGCCTTTGGTCAGCCAAGACCTGCCTGTAAGGTAGCAGGAGACTTGTGGAGGGCGGGATCATCTACTCCCCGTACAGGTGCTTACCTGTCCACTCCCAGATAATAATAATAATTTTTAAAAAATAAAAAAATAAAAATTGTAATAAATTTTTAAAAATAAAATAAAATAAAATAAAAATGATAATAATAATAATAATAATAATAATAATAATAATAATAATAATAATAATAATAATAATAATAATAATAATAATAATAATAATAATATTAATAATAATAATAATTACAATGATAATAATAATAATAATAATAATAATAATAATAATAATAATAATAATAATAATAATAATAATAATAATAATAATAATGATAACAATAATTTTAACAATACTAATAATTACTAACGATAAGGGTGATTATAATGATGAAGATGAAGATGATGATGATGATGATGATGATGATGATGATGATGATGATGATGATGATGATGATGATGATGATGAAAATTATGGTGATACGGTAAAACGATATTTTGAACAATAAAAAATACCAGCAATAATGATAATATATGAATCTTCCTTGTCAACAATACATCATAACAAAATACAAAGTTTCATAATGAGATACGATGGTACTACACACTTCAATGAGCATTTTGATATGACTAGATTTGAAGGCAATGGTATAATTTCGTTCGACTCACTTTCTGTGATGTATGAGACGGAGCCAGAAGGACAAAACTGGAAGAAGATATTGGCTGTGTTGTCATCAGCCAGGTAAGTACTTTTGCCATTGTACCAGGCCTGGGCAAAGCTGCAAGCCACGGCAGACGTACCATCTGGCAAGTCTCCCATCATGCCGTACCAGAAAATCTTGTCGGCTCTATTCATGGCCTCCCTGTAGCAACACCGCGTGTAGGGCCCGATGTCCACCGCCTCGTAATCTGAGACACGATGGGAGAATTTAAAGATGCTCGGTGACAAGGGAAAAGGGAACGTCAGAAATGAGAGAGGAAAATTTGTCAACACTGATTACGATGGGCGATACAATTCCATGTGATCGGGAGTGACGAATAAACACCCGAGTTAGATAAGATAAAGATAAGATAAGATAATTCTATTTGATTTCAGATGAGAAAATTGATTTGGTCACATGATACATATGTTAGACCTATCATAAAAAAGGAGGATGTACGCTAATACATAAAGGAAGCTTTGCTTCGTTTAACATAGGCGGTGAATTCAGGGTGCACGATGTAGAAACAGCAAGATGAGAGACGTGTGAGAGAGTGAAAGGAAAGAAGTAGGGCCTACTAGTAGCATCATCCAAGCACCCGTCGTAATATACAATAAATAAATGAGCTGCAATGTGGTCATTCGGTGCATTTTGTTTTCGCCTTGAACGTGTCCTTCCGTAAAGTTATTTTATTCATGGGATTTCTTGTGCTGTAGAGAATGCCATGTTGGCTTCTGATTTCATTCATCCTGTACCCCCACCCACCACCCCCCCGCATGTGGTTTTTACACGAAATTCTGTGACAAAAAATACATGAAGTATTTTATTTACATTATACACTCAATGCATCTATAAGTCTGCAATTGAAACGATAAAGAGAAAATCATGTCCGCTCTTAATGTTCATGACATATTCCGAAACAAAAACGAATTAAAATGAAAAAATATCAAAACCTTGGTTAAAAGTAAGTTTAGAATTCAAATATTACAGTACCGAAACAAATAGCCAAACAATTACAAAATATTGAACATCCTTTACGCTTTGTGTGCTACCTTGAGGCATCATGCCCACCTCGCAAAACGGAAGTCTGGGGTTCAAACCCAAGTCGAGTAGAATACTTATTTACTAATTTTGAAAAGATATAAATTAACCTGTGCCACATAATCCTGTAGGAATCATCGAAGCGAGGAAACTTCTTCAAAAGCAGTCCAATACATAAACCGGAACAGGCCTTTGGTCTGCAAGGCTTGAGTTTGGTGGTTTTACAACTTACCGTCGTCAAGTCCATCTTTTGTGTGTCCAGTGAAGTAAGTGCCTGGCGAGTTAACGTTCTGGACGACAAGATCAGACGGTAAATTGATGACGCAATTGTTGTCACGTGCTCTGACCATCATCTTCCTGACCTGGTAAATGGACAATCAAAGCAGTGCCATTTTTAGAAACCACTGTGGATGTGTTCAGTACTTGCCAGCGTCTAACCAATGAGAGTAATCGTCGAGACATTTTGTTGTCAGGGTTTGAACCAACGAGAAGTAAACGAAAGAAAAGTAATTCCCATACTCGGAGTTCAGCTCAGGGCAACCAGGGGAAGAGCCCTGATTTTTCTTGGCATATGGCAGAATGTGGTAGTTTATACACTGCCACGCCATTGGTAGAACGTCTACCTACCACACAGGTTTGAGTTCGATTCCCAGTCTGGGCATATTTTTCTGATCCTCCGGGCGACCCTGCAGTAATGGGTAGTTAGGTCTATTCAGAACCAACGAGAAAGCACATCATAAAAAGGCAAACTAAATGCTAGGCCTACCCTTATTAATGTTCCGTGCACGTGTCCATGTCATGATGTAAGTTTGGATATATCGTTGACACGAATATTTCGTTTCATAACATAATAGTTGAAACTTAGTTTGAGTAGCGTACGGTCATCAAGTGCCTTGCAAGGCTGCTATTGATTTCTGAGACTCCGATTTGGTGAAAATCTGGGTTCCAAAATAACCGCCAATCAAATAGCTTAATCACAAGGCAGTATTGCGCAGCGCTTGGTGACTGAAAACAGCTCAGAGTTTATCGCGACACTTAAAAGCATTTGACGGACCTGCCAAATGTTATAATATCATATTCAGGCGGCGCGTCCACCTGAGTACTTTTTTTTGTTAGTCCCAGATCTAACTCGTAGGCAAAATAGCGGTTACCCACAGTGAGATGATGTCACGTTTTACCTGGCCCGGAAGTGACGAAAGTGGACGCTCCGTCTTAACGGGCAAAACGAATAAAGACAAGGCAAACTACGAATTACCTTCTTCATTTCATCTTCCGTGCAAGTGGTTTCACCCATTTCCACGTCCAGCAATGTTTTGATGAAGACATACGCTATTTGGCCGCCTAGTAAGATCTCATTCGCTTTTCCTGCAGATTTAAAGGAAAAATAATGATCCTGACATATTTTCCACGCCAGAAGGGAAACCACTCTCTCTTCATCAGTTTGTGTTGCCACTTTTGACATAATTTTAGTATGTTGAGATTTCGATCATTCTTTCTTGTTATTTCTCTCTCCTGTGTTCCTGACTCAAACGGATTTAAACAAGCAAATACCCAAATAGTTTCTGTATCCTATATTCATGTAAAATAACAGTATAAACCAAGTGTGTTTTATCACTATCCTCTTCGTCATCACCAACACCATCATAATCACCATTACCACCACCACGACCATCATCATCATCATCATCATCATCATCATCATCATCATCATCATCACCATTACCATCATCACCATCAAACATCATCGTTGTAAATTCATCCTCATCAAAACCATCATTATCATAACTGTCATGACTACCATTGTTGTTGTCACTGTCATGTTTATATTGATCCATGATAATTATGTTATATTATTATAGTACTATGCTAAAGTTAATGAATTACTCGTAATGTACGATTAAATGTTTCATAGCATTTGCAGTTTATACTTATTCTACTTTGCATGTGCTCATTTTAACGAACCAAAATTTGTTCTGGGATAATACAATGCATTCATATAAATTCAAATTCAATTCTATTTTTTCTACTTAGTATTATGCACTTGTAGTTTTATCTGTTTGTTTTCATAATGCTGTGGTAGGAAATCAACATAGCCGACACTTTCCGCTCTTTGATTCTTCTTTTGTGTGTGTGTGTGTGTTTAATCTGTTTGTTTTTTTTGGTGTGTTTTGTTCTTGTTTTCGTTTATGATGTTGTTGTTTTTTGTTGTCGTTGTTGGGTTATTGCTGTTGTTTTGTTGGTATTGAGATCATGGAGGAGGAGTCATCAGGGTTTAGTTTATTCGCAAAAATACCCCTTACACTGCCACCCAATCCTGATTTAACACCTTGTACACAAGTGTTTCAACAAATAAATGGTTTCTTTATGCATTATAATTGAGGCACTTTATATTCCACAAAAAAAAGCAATCTTCAAAGAGAAATCGTGTGCGCTTACCGATTCTTTTACACGTGACGCATGCAGCAACCCGCTAATCACCAAAACCCTACTACCTACCCATGAAATTGTAGATCAGGCCACTAACTTCTGCAAACGTTCCTCCGATGACCGCCAGCAACGGCTTACCAGGGGAGACAATGAAGGAATTGAAGAGGGCCAATTCTCTCTTGATGTTAAGGCCGAATGCTCTTTCCTGGAACAACAGCAGCAAGTACAACAAAAACACGGTTGATTTGATTTGATTGACCCATATCTACAACTGAGGTTTTTATTCTAGTGTTTTTAATTTTGCCCGGACTGCCCTGTAAACAGCCATGGGATCTTCAAAGTGCACAGAGTGTTGTGATCGGCACACGGGACATCCAGTGTATCGTCCGTCTCCGATGGGACTAGATGTCGATCCACCTACCTTCACCAGTGGGGGGGGGGGGGGGGGTGGGAGGGGGTAGATCTTGCTCGAAAAATATCGAGAAAAATGTTCAAATGCTGGCGGGGCTTGAACTCACTACCTCTTTGATGAGAGGCCGACATCTTGTCCACGCGCAAACACAACACTACTACTACTGCTACTACTACTCCTACTACTACTAGATAAAGACAAACAGTGAGGCAAGGGGCATGTCGGAAGTGAAGGTAATGACAAAAGATAATGTGAAAGCCCCATATGAACAAAGACGAGACAAACACAAGGAATAGACAGAAAAAATCCAGGCCATCATGGGGATCGTACTCGCAACCTCTGCGTCGGCACCCATCGCCTTGCCATGAAAAAGAAAGCGTGCTACTAACCAAGCTAACTACAAGGGAGCGTAGTTAGCTGGGTTGGTAGCACACTTTCTTTTAGTCTCCCTACAACTCTTCTTAGGTATGTCATTGCTTGTACTCTACTGTATCCCCTACTGTCTAAGATCCAGGTTTCACTGCCATAGGACAATAGACTGTGTTGGTTTTTGTTGACAATTCTTGTTTACATATGAATGTCCTTCCTAGCTGGTTATATACTGTCATTGTCTTTTGGAATCTCAGGCAGTGGGCAGTTTTTTGCATCTGTACTGGGATTAGGCGGTCCTGCCCTCCATGAGTCTCTTGTTGCCTTGCAGGTGAGTCTTGACAGACCTAAGGCTAAGGGAGATATCCCCGTCAGAAAATCACAACCTGCTACCTAGGGTACAGTGGGCTATTCACCTATCTACCCCAAATCAACCAATTCAGAGAACTAACTGTGAGATAACGGGATTGTATTACTAATTACGTATACTGATAATTGTAATAGTGAAAATAATATTAATAATGATAATAAAAACAACAAAATTAATAATGGAGAGAGAGAGGAGATAGAGAGAGAGAGAGAGAGAGAGAGAGAGAGAGAGAGAGAGAGAGAGAGAGAGAGAGAGAGAGAGAGAGAGAGAGAGAGAGAGAGAGAGAGAGAGAGAGAGAGAGAGAGAGAGAGATAGAGAGATAGAGAGAGAGAGAGAGAGAGAGAGAGAGAGAGAGAGAGAGAGAGAGAGAGAGAGAGAGAGAGAGAGAGAGAGAGAGAGAGAGAGAGAGAGAGAGAGAGAGAGAGAGAGAGAGAGAGAGAGAGAGAGAGAGAGAGAGATAGAGAGATAGAGAGATAACTCAATAGTGAGATATACAACCTCTTTGATTTGTGTGCCCACCCCCTCTCCCTAAGACACACAAACACTATGATTCACCTTCTCTCGTGGTCCACAGTTAGTCATGTCCTCAGAGGCCAGAAGCGTGAAAGCATCGTTGATGTAGACATCTCCCTCGTTGAAGAGAACTTCTCGAAAGTTGTTTATTTCCTCTTCGTGTCAAATGCAGATAGAGAATGTTTTATTGCTAGCGAATGCATTTCAATCTTTAACATCTAAATATTATACAATAGGCGACATTATTGTGCTTCGTGTGTGTGTGTGTGTGAATGTGTGTGTTAGTGTGTTTCTTGTTTCCAAATACATGACTGGTAATCACACTGCCCACCGGTTTTACTGCTATCAAAACCATTTGTCACCATAGATACCACAGATAATAGTATTAGCAACATTGTGATCATTGTAAGAAACATCATCAAATAACGTATTTCAATCAGCAACATCGCTATCTTCATCATCATCATCATCATCATCATCCTGACGATCTTCATCATCATCCATATCATCATCATCATCATCATTATCATGGCCATCATCATCATCAGCGCCACACCATCACTATCATTTCTATAGTTGACAGCCTTAAATAATTTTTCAGTATGAACGACAGCCGCGGGGTGCTGTATGACTTCGTACATACCTTTGTATGGGAAATGGGCTATTTAGCAGTCATATATGGATAGGTAGGTAGGCAAATAGATAGACATATATAGTATAAACAAAGAGATAGATAGATAGATATATAGATATATAGATAGATAGATAGATAGATAGATAGATAGATAGATAGATAGATAGATAGATAGATAGATAGATAGATAGATAGATAGATAGATAGATAGATAGATAGATAGATAGATAGATAGATAGATAAAGAGATAGATAAGTTAAGTTAAGTTAAGTTAAATTTGTTTTTAATTTGAATGCATTGATATATGCTCTTATTCTTTAAACGGAAATTGTGATAGCTCAACTATAATTGGGATTAATAAAGATGATTGAATTGAATTGAATTGAATTGAATTATCCTGTTTGTGTGTGTGTGTGTGTGTGTGTGTGTGTGTGTGTGTGTAGGTGCACATGGGAACTCCTTTTTATCGTCCGTCTCCGATGGGACTAGGTGTCGATCCATCTACCCGGACCAGGGGAGTAGAGTTTGCTTGAAAAAAGTCGAGACAAATTTTCAACCGATGGCGGGGCTCGAACCCACTACCTTCTGGTTCAAAGGCCGACACTTTACCTCTGGGCTACGGAGTCCCCCTTTTTTGGAGAAGGTGCCACCGAGTAGGAGGTAAGCAACTCTGCCAATCATCCTCGCCAACATTAAAGGTCAGTTGAACAGAAATGCGAGCATACATTTCGTAGCCTTCGTTTCAAGTATAAAATGTAGTTTTGCATGTAAAATTGCAATTATCTTCGGAACACATTAAATAGATCTGCTTCTCGGGGACAAAATTTACTGACTGCATGTAACACACTTAAGTATATGTGCTAGAACCGTTAAAAAAACTTTAAAAAATATCATAAGGTTATATAATTATTAGTATCAATACACACACTCGACTGCCTTTCGTTTATTAACAAAAATTTTCGGAACAACTTTCCAAACGTTCGCCTGTCACACCATAAAAGACACCCAGGATGTGCCTGGTTGACCTTAAGAATCCAAGACACTAGGTACACAACTTTAAAACAAGGAATACAAATGTTACTCATCTTTAGAACAAGGTATGCAACTGTTATTTATCTTTAGAACAAGGAATACACAACTGTTATTCATCTTTAGAACAAGGTATGTTCATCAAATGTTATTTATCTTTAAAACAAGGTCTATTCATCTTTAGAACAAGGTACACAATTCATCTTTAGAACAAGGTATGCAAATGTTATTCATTTAAAACAAGGAATACAACTGTTACTCATCTTTAGAACAAGGTATACAAAACAAGGAATACAACTGTTACTCATCTTTAGAACAAAGTATACAACTGTTATTTATCTTTAAAACAAGGAATACAACTGTTACTCATCTTTAGAACAAGGTATACAACTGTTATTTATCTTTAAAACAAGGAATACAACTGTTGCTCATCTTTAGAACTAGGTACACAACTCGTACTTATCTTTAGAATAAGGTATACAACTGTTACTCATCTTAAGAACAAGGTAAACAACTTATATTAAGAACAAAGGTAAACAACTTATATTTAGAACAAAATAAACAACTTAGAACAAAATAAACAACATATTTAGAACAAGGTAAACAACTTATCTTTTAGAACAAAATAAACAACTTATATTTAGAACAAAATAAACAACTTATCTTTAGAACAAGATAAACAACTTATATTTAGAACAAAATAAACAACTTATATTTAGAACAAAATAAACAACTTATATTTAGAACAAAATAAACAACTTATATTTAGAACAAAGTAAACAACTTATATTTAGAACAAAATAAACAACTTATATTTAGAACAAAGTAAACAACTTATATTTAGAACAAAGTAAACAACTTATATTTAGAACAAGGTAAACAAATATCTTTAGAACAAAATAAACAAAATATAAACAACTTTATTTAGAACAAAATAAACAACTTATATTTAGAACAACGTAAACAAATATCTTTAGAACAAAATAAACAACTTGTATTTAGAACAACGTAAACAAATATCTTTAGAACAAAATAAACAACTTATATTTAGAACAAGGTAAACAACTTATATTAAGAATAAGGTAAACAACTTATCTTAAAGACAACGTGAAAAATGTATCTTTAAGACAAGGTGAACAACTTATTCTTAGAACAAAATCAACAATTCTATCTTTAGAACAAGGGAAAAGAACTTATCTTTAGGATAGTTAAAAGACTCACCTATAGAACAAGGCACTTTCTCTCCCTTTTCATTCATTCTAAAGCCGTATTCCTGTGGGTGGAAGCGGGTGTTTTCCAGGAACAAAATATATCCAGGCTCAGGATCTTCGCTGAGGGCCACAGCCTGGACAAAATAAAAATGTTGTAGAAAATCAATGTCTACAGCCTGGAGAAAAAAAGTTATGGAAAGTCGTATCTCTACAGTCTGAATAACAAAAGAAAAAGTTATGGAAAGTCGTATCTCTACAGCCTGAATAACAAAAGAAAAGTTATGGAAAGTCGTATCTCTACAGTCTGAATAACAAAAGAAAAGTTATGGAAAGTCGTATCTCTACAGCCTGAAAGGCAAAAAGAAAAGTTATGGAAAGTCGTATCTCTACAGCCTGAAAGAAAAAAGAAAAGTTATGGAAAATCGTATCTTCACGGCATGCAAGACAAAAGAAAAGTTGTGGAAAATCCAAATCTAAATAACTGTCTTTCTAACAACGTCTGTCGTTCGGTGAATAAAATACAATAAAATTAAAAGGTTTCATTACCATATTCAAAGAGTTTTTTAACACATATCATCATGTCTATTTCTTTGCCATATTCATGACGTCGCTTTAATCTCTTATTTGACTTTTTTCACTTTTTGTGCTTTGCTTCTCACTCTAACCTCTTGTCTATAGGTGGAAGTGGAGAGGGGAGGTCGTGTGGCTCAATAAAAAATCAACATTGTTAATGACATTTCCATAGATAGTGTGTGTGCCTGGTGCCCGATAGCGCTCCTCTCATTCTCAACGATGATCTCCTCCTCTAGTTTACTTACTGACCAAGTGGTCGCATCGGTGATCTATTCGGTCAGGCTGTCGAACTTCCAATCGGGGTAATTCGGGTACTCCAATCCTGTAAATACCAGCGTCGACATTGCGTTCCTTGCGAAAGACACTTGACGCGCGCATTTCTCCACGCGGCCCAGTTGCAAATGGACATCAGCATCTGCTGGAAAGTAATACTTGCGACATACAAGTGTCTAGGGCAGTGGGCGAAGTATTATCATCTCTTCCACTCCACGCCACAGAAACTGGGCATGGGATAGACACCGACTCTATGGGTTATGCTATAGCCAAACACTGCCCTATGAAATCGTTGACTCCTGCCATGCGGTAGCTAACATGGTTGGTAGTGCGCTCTCTTTTCGTGACGAAGCAGTGGGTGACGATGTAGAGGTCGCTGGTTCAATCCTGTCTGGTATCCTAATGTTTTTCCTGTCTATTCCTTTGTATTAGTATTAATGACCAATTTGTTCCTGTCTATTTCATGTCAATACTCATCGCTTTCAAAATGTCCCCTGCTTCACTGTTTGTCTTATGCCGTAGTAGGGAGTATGTTCAATCGTTGGGTGGTGTTTGGTGGTCTTTTTTTTTACCCTCTACCGAGTCTTTTCCTTCCCATTTGGGGGACGAAAGGGCCGAGGGGTTAAATGCATTGCACTCTGACCAAGAGGTATTAGGTTCGAGCCATACTTCAGAGATTTCGTATTTTCTTTGGGCAAGAGCATCTACCCTATTTGCTTACTTGGACAACGTGTGTGATTCTTGTTGCATCGAGCATAAGCTTGATGATAGTCTGTA
>JAXRKP010000783.1:135000-140000 GCA_037039925.1 Doris montereyensis | reverse complement strand
CATAACGAGCTTAAAGTTGATGATATCCATCTCATAACGAATGAACAGTCAATAGGAATGGAGTCTTGTAACTGCTACTGACATTGCAACTAAAAATGGTGGATCAGATGTCTATCCTATCTACACATCCTAGGGTTAAGGGCAGGAGATCAGGGGCATAGATGTTAAGGTATCTGGGAAGTAGAGCAATGGTACTGTTCTCCTTGTTACCTCCGGACCTAGTCTTGGTGAAAGGGGTTGTGCTATTGCAGTGATTATCTTGGTCTGACCAACCATTCTATGTTCAAGACCATTGTGCGTGACCAAAGAGGCATACCTTTCACGAGGTGACCCTATCAACCTAGACCACATGGTCCAGGAACAAAACACAATGGATCTAGAGGAGACTACATCGATAATAAACCGGCACTCCAGTGCTGTCATGTGCCCTCTGTGGCTCACGGAGGGCTGATGGACACATGGAAGGATGGAAACGGGCGGGATAGATCCAGACGACTCAGGGGAAATGGAAATCTTCGTAAAAGCGCAGTGGCCCAGGGCGGGACAATACTCTATCTTTTACATCTTTGGCCTATAAAACTTGCCTGGAACTGCACAGTAGGTATTGCCAGTAGACAGCAAGTGGTGGGGTTTGGACACAGTGAACCCTACCTAGACTACAGACCCTTGGGAGATTAGACACTATATTTGCTTTCGCCTACAGATGCTTCTGTGTCCGACAGTTTCCTTTGGGTGTATTAAAGAAGTCCACAGACTCCCCAGCTCTACAATGCCATGACAACAACAAAAGAATAGCACATGCGAGATCGGACGTCGCCTTGTCAAACAAGGTCCGCGCTCGGCAGTGTGCACCCAGGCTGCAGCGAGCAAAAAAAATAAGTTACTAATGGTGTAACATTTAATCAGAAGAACCTCGAAAAGAAGGAAGAAAGATCTCAAGATACCTATAATGAGTCTTCCCTGAACATACTTCAGATAAACATCTCTGGAATCAAAAGTAAAAAGACAGAACTCAAAAACCCTAAATGACCACAATGTACATGTGGCACTTTTACAAGAAACCCTCCACAGCAAGAACAGTAGAATTTAACGAAAATGTGACAACAGCCATCTTCAAATTTGCATTACAACACACCCCAAGAAGGTGTGGCAAAAATTTCAAACCATTCTGAAATGAAGGGATACAGTCTACTGTATGGAAAGAAAGATAGCAAGAGACAACCTGGAAAAAGACCCTAATATCCAGGCCAAAACTCAGTACAACAGAGCCTGTGTCAAAATCAAAATTACAGTCAATAAAGCTAAACAAGAGAAATGATCCAAAACATGTAATGGCCTTGATCTTCGTCAAAATGGAGCTAGAGCCTGGTCCCTAGTAAACAACCTCTCAGGCGATAACAGACGAACAAACCCTAAACCCCTCAATACAGATAATAACATCGACACAGACCAAAAAGAAGGCCAGATAGAGCAGAAAACACAAAGAGGAGGATAAAGAGCGCTTGCAACAGCTGGAAAAGAAGGAAATGAGCCCCAACTGTCAGCCTGCCAATATTTGAGAACACTTCAATTGCATTGACTAAGCAAACTTAATAAATCTCCAGGACCAGATAACGTACATAATGAGATGATATGCAAGCTAAGCCATAAAGGAAAACAAGTATTGTTAAAACTGATCAACATGACATGGCAAAAGAAGTGTGATACCTAAAATCTGAAAGAACGCCCATTTAACTCCAATTCTCAAGAAGAACAAACCAACTAGTGAATCAAAGAGCTACAGACCAATATCACTAACATCATGTATTGGAAAACTGGCTGAAGAATGATAAACCATCGCCTCTATTGGTACCTTGAAACCACTAACAACATCAGTTCAAAACAAGCTGGATTTAGAGCAAACAGCTGCACAGAAGACCAGCTGTTCAGATTAACTCAGTGCACTCATGACGGCTTCCAAGAGAAGAACAACACGCTAGCCATATTTATTGGTCTACAACAAGCATATGATCGTGTGTGGAGGAAGGATCTCTTCATCAAAAATGATGCGACTGGGAGTCCATGGGAAGCTCTGCCAATGGATCAAGCGGTTTCTGACGGACCGAACAATAAAAACGAAAACGAACAATGCAATTTCGTCCAATGAAGTTCTTGAAGAAGGCTTACCATAGGGTTCATCATTAAGTTGCACCTTGTTTCTTGTTTACATAAATGGCCTTTCAAACGTGCTCAATTCTGAGACAGTCCTACACGCAGATGACTTGGCAGTGTGGAAACAAGCAGAAATACCAGAATAGCAGCTCGGAAAATGAATGAGAACCTGAAGAGACTTGATGAGTATTGCCAGAAATGGAAGATGAAAATGAATACATCTAAAACAGTTTACACCATATTCACAAAGAGCCACAAGATTGCCAAACTCAACCTAAAACTAATCAGCAATGGTGAACAGATTGAGAAAAGAGAGCAACCCAATATATATTGATGTACAGCTAGACTATCAGCTAACCATGCAAAAGCATATATGCAACCTCAAAGTTAAGGGTGTAAGAAAACTCAACCTTATAAAGAAATTAGCAAGCATCTCATGGGGATCAGATAAACAGACCCTTAGAAATCTATACTTGGGATATGTCCATCCACCCCTCGAGTATACTAGCTAGCTCTATCCGGTACTCACGCAGCAAATCAAACCTGATGACAGTGGATATGGTCCAAACCAATGCTTTAAGCTTTATTAGTGGAGGCATGAGATCAACCCCCACAGCTGCGTGTGAAATACATACCAATGTGGAACCTCTTGACATGCGCAAGGATAAAGCAGTATTAGAGGTATATCAAAGGAAACAAAATTGTCGATAACTGGCAACCAAAATATAGAATATAGCAGAAATCACCACTACATCATGCTATGGAGCTAAAAAAGAAAGACACTATCTCCTGGAACAAAGAAAAGAAATACCATGGATGAACGGACATCCACCAAATATATTCAAAGAACCTCAAATCAAGATGGAGCTGATAGACAATCAAAGAAAGAAATCAGATTCGCTAACCCTGATGATGTCATCACCAAAAAAACCATTGATGACTACCCTGACATGTATACACAGATGTGTCAGCTCTCAAAGGAACATCAAATGCAGGGTGTGGTATTTACATCCAATACCCAGATGGCACCTCTGATGAATTCTCTGGGGCTTGCAAAGAAAATGTACCAACTTTGAAGCAGAGGCAGCAGCCATAGAAACAGTAGTCTACCACTTCAACACTGTTTTCAATACATTCCCAGCTAAAATATCAGATAACGTCATTTTTACAGATGCAATGTCTGTCCTACAAGCTCTCAACAACTGCCAGAGATGTGTTCTAAAACAAACACGCTGAGAAGCTGACCTATGGCGTCGAGCTAGTAATGCAGTGGATCCCTGGACATGTAAACACACCAGGAAATGACAAAGCAGACACTCTTGTCAAAAGAGGATCAAACAACAACAACCAAACACAAAAAACTACAATGCAGACCACAGTCACATCATCAAAGTTAACAGCAAATAGGACTGAATGAACAAATGGGCTTTAGGAACGATTGGTGGGGATTTTGTAACGACATATGGCCACCCCACAAACAAATGACTCTCTCTCTCTCTCTCTCTCTCTCTCTCTCTCTCTCTCTCTCTCAAAGCTCTCTCTTCTCTCTCTCTCTCTCTCTCTCTGGAACTCTCTCTCTCTCTCCTCTCCAACCGATGGAAACACCTCTCTCTCTCTATCTCATTCAAATTACTGGAAGACGTCCTTTGCTCTCACACACACACACACACACACAGACACACACAGACACACACACAGATTGTCTCGCATGCTCTTTCTTCCGTTTTTGCTATTAGAAATGTGCTTGTGATATGTAATTAACGTCCATGCACCCTGCTTTTGTATGGCCTATAACAAAACTTATCGTTAAGCACATCATTGAATCGTGTCTGCCTTACCATGTCTTCTCTTGTCGTATCGCTCCCACTTGCAGTGCCTAAAGAGAAAATGCATGAAGGTAAGAATATGAGACACAGAGAGAGAAGAGATGAGAGAGAGGCAGGTCTACAGAGAGAAATGTGTCATGCAATTATATTGATTACCCAATGATGAGATTCAAGAGCCAGAGAAAGAGAGAAAGAGAGAGAGAGAGAGAGAGAGACAGAGAGAGAGAGAGAGAGAGAGAGAGAGAGACAGAGAGAGAGAGAGAGATCATAGAGAGAGAGAGAGAGAGAGAGAGAGAGAGAGAGAGAGAGAGAGAGAGAGAGAGAGAGAGAGAGGAGATCTGAGATAGAGATCAGAGAGAGAGAGAGAGAGAGAGAGAGAGAGAGAGAGAGAGAGAGAGAGAGAGAGAGAGAGAGAATGAGAGAAAGAGAGAGGGGGACTCATCTGGAACAAAAATGGCTGCTGGCTAGGGTGTAAGGAAACAAAAATGGTTGCATGTCTAGGGTGTCAGGAAACAAAATGATTACATGTCTAGGGCATCAGGAAACAAAAATGGTTACATGTCTAGGGTGTAAGGAAACAAAAATGGTTGCATGTCTAGGGTGTAAGGAAACAAACATGGTTGCATGTCTAGGGTGTAAGGAAACAAAAATGGTTGCATGTCCAGGGTGTCAGGAAACAAAATGATTACATGTCTAGGGCATCAGGAAACAAAATTGTTGCATGTCTAGGGTGTGAGGAAACAAAAATGGTTGCATGTCTAGGGTGTAAAAGAAACAAAAATGGTTACATGTCTAGGGTGTAAAGGAAACAAAAATGGTTACATGTCTAGGGTGTAAGGAAACAAAAATGGTTATATGTCTATGGTATAAGGAAACAAAAATGGTTGAATGTCTATGGTGTAAGGAAACAAAAATGGTTACATGTCTAGGATGTAAAAAACAAAAATGGTTATATGTCTATGGTTTAAGGAAACAAAAATGGTTGAATGTCTAGGGCGTCAGGAAACAAAAATGGTTATAGGT
>JAXRKP010000783.1:92500-130000 GCA_037039925.1 Doris montereyensis | reverse complement strand
TTACACTGTTTGCGCGCATCATTTTAAATTAAAGCGCAAAATTCTAATGTTGATCTCAAAGCGATGTCTTTAAATCTGATTTCAAAGTATTCAGTGCAACTGATGAGTGATAAGTTATGTTGGCGGTTACTTTTACAGCCCTACACTGTCTAAGGTAAATTGAGTGCAGGTGACAATCGATGTTTGAAGATGGAACCATGTATGTTTAACAGCCTGATTTTGTTGTTCTTGTATTAGATTTGAGCAGAAATTGGATAAAAAAACAGTTGACCGTGTATTGCTTTAAAGAGAATTATTATGTATTTTATTCATGGCTCTATATGTGCGTTTTATCTTTAGTAACATACAAAGAAGGCTGTATTCTTTCGCACATTCTTAATTTCTTGCATGTATCGAACTACCATAACCAAAGACTGATGGTACAAGAAATAACATCTGACTGAGGTAGAAGAGTTATTCACTGAAGGCTCCTTCTCAAGGGCGCTCCTATATGAGTCATGTCTGTAGGCTTACCTGTCATCCTTGTAACCTTTCGGGCATGGCTTGGGTCGTGCCAGAAACTTGGTTCTGTCAAAAACTGTTGAGATAATTCAACACGTTAATTTACGTTATTAATCACATACAATCAACACAGACTCATCAAAAGTTGACCAAATTAAAATGATATCAAATGATTTCCACAAGCGAAACTCAAAAGAACGTACGAGATTCACAGTCGCTAATTAAGTGTCTTACATTCGTGCTACATATCAAAGTATTATATCTCATCTTAGGCAGGCAGTCAAATAGATAGACATAAGACAAGGAAGCAAACAGAAACAATTAGAGACAGAAACAGAGATAAAGGCAACCTCGGGGTAAAAAAAGAGCGTGGAAAATCAAAAGAGTAAGTATTGAGAATATGATATTTGTATGGCCCAGTTAAAATAGCAGCTCTTGAAAAAGAAATCTTCCAAGTGACTCGGTTTTTCAAGAAACTGATAGAAACATAGATCTAGATTTTTAATCGTCTCTTGAAACCATGAATCTAGTAACTCTAAAAGAAGTAGTAAAAAATAATGTAAAAAAACCCAGAAAGGATGTCCAATATTCAGAGTTGAGCGAAGAGTAATCTGAAGTCAAGCCCTGGCTTGTCTAGGCATACAGCATGCAGTAGTTTGCCATTGGTTTCCACGCCGCTTTTAGTTTTGCTGAATCTGGATATACCCTAGCTACACATTTCGCTACTGAGTCGACAGGATAACCAGAAAAAAATTATCCGGACCGGAAATCGAGCTCGGGCGATCTGTGTGGTAGTGGTAGTCAGGTGTTACACCGACAGGGCTTCCGGCGCCTCCAATAATAAATCAATCAAAAGAGAAAGCAAAAACCAATTTGAAAAGAGTGAAACAACGGACAGGAAAGCGAAGTGCCAGCGGATGGACGCCACACTTACCGTTGACATCGGACCACCTGAGTGTCCTCACGTAATTTCTGGCATCTTCTTTGACAAAGTTGTTGTTGGCGTTATTTTCAGCTTCTTTTCTTCCTTCTCGATTCTCTCCTGCCCATGTGGTACTTTTGCTGTCAATTATTGATCGATTGTCCTCAGAACTCTCGCTGGGGTAGATGTGGATATCTGATTTGCCAACGGGTATGAACGTGACCCTGGGAATTGTGGTCTTGCACACTGGGCTGAAAGAGAGGTCAGGCTCAAACCGCGTCTGTGTCACGCCGTCCGTTTCCTCACAGGGAAAATCAATATCTTCTAAATTACTGGCCCAAGTGGCAGGCGTGTAGGTACTGTTCGTGTACGATTTGAAAACTGGGCGTTGTCTTTCTGCTAACGTGTAACTCTGAGATGTGTGCAGATCTGGCACGGCGTCATACGAGCACCCATAGTCCGTGTCGTCCATGTTGTGTCAGAAGTGTGCATATACCAGTTTAATAGATTCTTCTTGTTGACACTATGAATGATTCAATTGTGTTTGACGGAAGGAGCTGATGGAATGCAGTATTTTGGTGATTTTACCCATACAAGGCAAGGGGAGCTGCGATAGTCTAATAGGTAACCCCGTCCGAAACCCAATCATACATTCAGGGCTCTCTGTGAATAGACGAGAACGATTTCAGACAAAACCCTCAAATATTGTTGACCCTGGTCCATAGAATTTTGACCAAGTTAAAACAATTCGTGCAGAACAGGATTATGAATCCATCAATTAAAATGTCTTATGTTATAAAATTACAACAAGAAATTTAAAAACGAAGATATTTAATTGCGAATTTACTGTGTATACTTTGTGAACCTTTACTTCAAAAAAGGCTAGTTAAGAGAACTGGATATTATATCGAGATCTAGTCATTTTGATATTTCTTTACACCTCCTACAAAGGTATTATTCTCTCTCTCTCTCTCTCTCTCTCTCTCTCTCTCTCTCTCTCTCTCTCTCTCTCTCTCTCTCTCTCTCTCTCTCTCTCTCTCTCTCTCTCTCTCTCTCTCTCTCTCTCTCTCTCTCTCTCTCTCTCTCTCTCTCTCTCTCTCTCTCTCTCTCTCTCTCTCTCCCTCTCTCTCTCTCTCTCTCTCTCTCTCTCTCTCTCTCTCTCTCCTCCCTCTCTCTCTCCCCTCTCTCTCTCTCTCTCTCTCTCTCTCTCTCTCTCTCTCTCTCTCTCTCTCCCTCTTGCCTCTCTCTCCTTCCCCCTCTCTCTCTCTCTCTCTCTCTCTCTCTCTCTCTCTCTCTCTCTCTCTCTCTCTCTCTCTCTCTCTCTCTCTCTCTCTCCCTCCCTCACTCTCTCTCTGTATATATATATATATATATATATATATATATATATATATATATCAAACTTTGACCGCTCTAAACTCAGGAACCATTGCATCACAACCTCCGTATTTCGCATATAGATTTAAAATAGCCTGCTTTAGGTTTTTAGCAAATTAACTCTTGGTTCAAATTAATATTCTAATTGATTGGAAAATGATTGTTTTGCCAGGGATCCAGGAAAATTTGTATTGTTATTTTTACTCATTTCTTCATTTCCAGTCATATCTGCAATGAAAAAGCTCGCCTATCTTAAGTATCGAATACTGTACCGGTACTTGACATCATCCTGCATCCGGTAACTTATTATGTAGTTTGTCGTTAAAAAAAAAAGGAAAGTGGTAAAAGAGCAATCATGATCATCATTATCTACGGGTACGCTTGTATATCTACATATATAAAAATGTTCATCTCAAACGTTGACCGCTCTAATCTCAGGAACCACTGCACCCACGACCGCTATATTTCACAGGTAGATTTCAAATAGCCTGATTTAGGTTCTTAGCGAATAAACTCTTGGATCAAATCAATATTTTAATTGATTGGGAAAAGATTGTTTACCTGCGATCTTCGAAACTTTTTTTTATTGTTATTGCCACTCATTCCTTCATTTCCGGCTATTAGATAATGCATTGAAAAGCCCTCCTAACCAAAGTATCAAATACACGCGTAGGTGGTATCACCCTGCACCAACTAACCTATTGAGTAGTGAAGGTAATGACATAAGATAATATGAAAGCCCTATAGGAACAAAGACGAGACAAATACAAAGAATAAACAGAAAAAAATCCTGGCCACCATTGGGATCGAACCCGCGACCTCTGCGTCAGCACCCATCGCTTCGCCATGAAAAGAAAGCGCGCTACCAACCGATCTAACTACGCTCCCTACGCTTTTTCTGTCTATTCTTTCTATTTGTCTCGTCTTTTTCTATGGGGATTTCATATTATCTTATGTCATTACCTTCACTTCCGACATGACCATTGCCTCACTGTTTGTCTTAACCTATTGAGTAGTTTATCGTTGGAAAAAAAGTGATAAAAGCATTGTCTACGGGCATTCTTGTTATCTTATAATATCTAGTAAAGATGCAGATATAGAGCAAGATCTAGAAGCTATATTTTATGAAGATGAGGAAGACAATCTATACTCAATTTGAGCAACAATGTTTCGCATCCATTAAAAGATTATCTAGCACCTACACCCCCAATTGGGAATCCCTGATCTAGATGTGTAGACTCTCAAAATGGAACTCTCAAAAAAAAACTCTCAAAAAAAAGAATGCGATATTTATATTATATTGGCCCATTTCTCTAGATCTCTTGAACTTGATCTATGAAGACCTAGGTCTAAATAAATCTGGATATAATCTAGTCTAGATCTTCCTAGACACTAGATCTATATATCTAAATCTAGTCTAGACTAGATTCACTTCTAAATCTATCCCGATCCATAATGGAAAATCTTTTTTTTAAACGCTTCAATACTGACCACAACAACAACAAGAAAGATTTTGCATTGCTTCTAAATCCAGGTATTATTGTTAAACTTCTATCGACTTTTTCATGACGCTAAGCGCTAACAAGCGCCTAGAATGTCATGCTACAAATCGTTTATTGGAAAAATGTAACATCGACAGATTGTTAATGACATCGGAAGTAGAGATGTAGATCTATCATAAAGAATATGACGTGATGTCATTTCCGTTCATTGCCATAAGAAGTTTTTACGTGAGAAATGTTTGTTTTGTTTACCGTGTGTCTATATTCTTGTATTTACACACAATCAAGTGAGGCTGTTTTGGGATCACAAAGCAACACGGAAACGAAATTATCGCAGTGTAGACAGGGGGTATAGTTCTGTAAATTAGATCATATTTGACATAAAGTGGATAGATCTACATGACTGTACTTCAGTGAATAACAAAAGAAAGCAATTCTGATTTACATTAGGAAAACGGTGAAGCAATGCAGCATAACGGATAAGCGAAAACCCTAAAAGTAGAATAATTTCGTTGGCAAAACGTCCGCTTTCGGTGTTGGTCAAACGACTAACATGTGTCATTTTATTTACATACTTTCATGAGGATGATTTGTGACTGAACATTTTTTGTTTTCGATTTTTTGTTTTGCTTCTTTTCTCTACTTTCATTTTTTGCCCTCAACCAGTTTCGGGCTCGACTTGAACTGAAAAAGTGAAGCTATTTTGATTTGAACTTATCTAATAATATCTGCGGAGATACAAGTCCCAACTGTGGGCGGTCAGCAGATGCTATTGGTGGGTTCTACTTCTTTCCTTTCCCTCTATTAAGCGTTGTTTTATGAAGTACGTATTCTGCATACAGGTATTATAAAATTAAATGTGGATTTCTCGACCAAATTGTCTCATCTTTGGAGTTTTAAACTCCAGTATGTCGTCAGCTGTGATGTTGGCGCTCCCTGAAGCTTCATCCACCGCCTTTGCCATGCCTGTCACCAGCTTCGTTTATCTGAGCGCCCCACCAGAACACTGAACATAATAATACCATTTTCTCTAGCACTAGTACCAGTGTCTGCTCCACATATCGGAGAGAATAGCGATATGGCGGGACAAAACACCTCTGGAAGAAAAGCTATACGCCCCCATGGAGAGTCTGCAAAGACCAAGCACTTCATGTAGACAATCCATATCCTGATCTGTCCCGCTGGCAGCAGATCGAAGGAGAGGATTTCTATTTCGATTTCATTTGCCCACATCCACAGCTAACGTGATCTGGGTTTTTTTATAGGATTTATAATTTTGCCCGGACAGTCCTGTTAACAATAACAGCCAAGGGATCTTTCACATGCACTGATCTGCTGATATATTGTGATCTGCACACGGGACCTCCTTTTGATCGTCCGTCTCCGATTGGACTAGGTGTCGATCCAGTTACCTGGATCGGGGGGGGGGGGTAGAATTTGCTCGAAAAATATCGAGACATTTTTTTAACTATAGCCTACCTTTTAGTTGAGAGGCCGACACCTAAGAAAAAAAGAAGAAGAATTAAGAAGAAGAAGAAGAAGAAAAAAGAAGAAGAAGAAGAAGAAGAAGAAGAAGAAGAAGAAGAAGAAGAAGAAGAAGAAAGAAGAAGAAGAAGAAGAAGAAGAATAAAAGAAGAAGAAGACACCCATGATATCCACCGGTTGCAGCATGGTCAGCTGACTCTCAGTCTGATGTTCTTCTTGGTCTTCTTCTTCTAAACTAACCATTGTCTGAAATGACATCCTCCTCCGATTCGCTACATTATGCATTGTATTTGGACTCTTCATCATTAGGAAACTGACCGATACTGCGATGCGCAGGCATCTTGTTGAAAATATTCAAAATCACTTTCTGTTCCATCAGAAATCTTTACATTGAACGCAATAAACAAACAATGTATTATCATCTCTCTCTCTCTCTCTCTCTGGCTCTCTCTCTCTCTCTCTCTCTCTCTCTCTCTCTCTCTCTCTCTCTCTCTCTCTCTCTCTCTCTCTCTCTCTCTCTCTCTCTCTCTCTCTCTCTCTCTCTCACACACACACACACACATACACACACACACACCCACACATACTATTATGTGCCTATTTCTCTTTCTGCCTCTCTATCTGGCTGTCTGTGTATATAGTATATGTATGTATGGAAACAAACTTTAATGACCTAGGCCTACTTACCTCCCTGAAGAATGCCTTACTAAGATGGACATATTTTTTAATCTTGATTGAAATAGATACATTTGTCTGTGACAGATGTACACTTAGGCTACCCGCCAGAACACACAGGAAGAAAGTCAATAAAGATGTGTTAGGCGTCTAGCCTATGAGTCTGAAAACTGACATTAAGTAAGGTTAGGACATACCATTCGCTAGCCTATTATGCCTACGGTAAGTCACCCCATTGTGTGAATACCTATATATTGTGTTTTTTTCACTATATAAAACATGGGGGAAACTCAGTCACCTCATTCCTAAGAATATGATAGGAAAACACCTCATATGCTTAGGTTAATATTATATCTCCATTGGAAGGCTTCTCATACTTCTATGCAAGACATAGCCACATTATACTACTTAACTGATTTCACACTTTAAATCTTCACTCATATGATCAGACATTAATTTGATAAATCTATCTTTTAAAAACAACAATCAAAGCATATTTTATTCATGCAAGTCTCATGAACTTTATTTCTACCTTACAGAAAAATGATCATAAACATTGACAAAAACTTTTGTTTCTTTGTTTGCTTAGCTTAATTCATCTCTTTCCATTGAGTCTAAGAGATAAGATTTCATTGCTTACAAAGGCAATAAAATGTTTTGCTATGTTTTCAAGTTTTGCTTTAGCACTGTTGCGCAACTAAAAAAAGAATTTTTAATGTCATTCAATCTTTTTTTGTTTTTACTTACAAAGTACAGATTGTCAAAATGCTGATAGAGAGTCTGATAATCTGCATGGTTTCCATTAAAATGTGAAATATGAGTGGCCTATCATACTACCTATAATATAATTCCTGAGACACAAGCTGTAAATTTCAAGGTAGCAATAACTCTGAACATAATTGCATTATAATTTATATAATAGTACTGAAAGATTTGCAAACATATTTTTAAAAAAGGTACAATTTTCAACTCTCTAAAGACAGAAAAATGTTGTGCTAGATGAAAAAATAAATCAATCTTAGTCATTGATAGTCTTCTTACAAAAGAATTGTAACAAATAGAAAAAGTAAAAAAAGAAAAGATATTTCCATCGATAAAATAATAGGATCTGATCAAAACAGTTTATCAAGAGAATATCTGGTTAAAAAGTTATCATGTTTTATCATTTCGTTAATGGGCATATCTAAAATATTTGGAATGTGAATGAAAGATACTAATTATCAACTAACAGTGTAATGATTGTGTCCTTTGGTTTCCAACACAGCATTATAAATGAGTACTGTCTTAATATTTCAGTTAATTTAAAGTTATGAAAATATAAAAAACTGAGAGAAAAAAAGAATCATTACAAAAACTCAAACCAAAACAAAAAAGCCACAAGTATACATTCTGACTTATGCCATTCAACAAGATCTTTGTAACCCACAACGCAGTTGGGGCATGAGAAGAGAAACAAAAAATACACAAACTCCTCTTATACTTCAACTTAATCTTGTAATAAATAACAAACTAATCTTTGCCAACGAACAAAAAATTGAACAGCAAGCTGTACAACACATACTTCCGCCACAGTCCAGCGGTTCTCATTATTATCGTCAAGCCAAATCCAAAATAAAAGGCCCAAAAATGACATACGTCTGCTCAAGTTTTAGAACTACACGTAGATCTATGCAAATTGTGAAACAATCTTAAATTTCAAACAAAGAAAAAATAACATTGTGTTCTTTGGTTTCCAAAACAGTATTATAAATGAGTACCGTCTTTACTATTTGACAGTTAATTGTTAATGTAAAACTATAAAAAAAATATAAATAAACAAAGAAAAAAAAAGGCTCATGGCAAAACACAAACCAAAAGCAAAAGCCAAGTAATGTACATTCTCACTTCTGGCATTCAAATTCAACAAGATCTTTGTAACCCACAGCACAGTTGGGGCATGAGGTAGAAACAAAAAATACACAAATTGTCTTTTACTTAAAGTTAATTTTTCTAAACAGATCTTGTACATCATAATATTTCCTTTACAAGCTCGTTTTTGGCTTATAAAGATGACAAATTTAATATATTATGAGTATCTAACCCATTTAAGAAGGCCTTTAAAGACTTTCTCTTCAAGTTTTCGTGGATGAGGATGTGAGTAAAAAAATCTTTTTTATATTATTAAGTGTGTTAGATAATTTGAAGATGGAAGAAAACGCAATATAACAACAATCTAATCATTAAAAAAACTGGCATTTCTAGCCAAGGCACCAACATAGAGTTCCATAACTTTGAAATAATCATGTCCATGGTGAAAATGAAAGTCTCCAACAGTGTAAGTCAATTTTGGATGTTTTGAGAAAATCTAAGAAAATGATGCAGCACTTTTTAATCTATTTTCACAGACATACATGGATTGTAAATGTCAAAAACTAGACCCCATAGGGATACTTGGATTGCTCATATGGTTATTGTATGAGTTTCTATTGGTTCTTATGCCACGAAATCCTTACTGGACGAAGCTAGGGCCAGGGTTTCCTCATGTTAAAAAAACGAAAAAAGGTGTTACTAATTTTAGACTTATGTTTGCGACTTTAACCATCGATGTATGTAGAAAGTTCAACAACGAAAAATCATCAAACCTCAAATTTGAAATTTGGAAAATAAAAAAAAAAACCCAGAAAGAAAAGCAAAGTAAAAATTGGTAAATTCAAATAGAAAGGCTTATGTTATGATAGCAAGAAGCCCATCTCTTATGAGGCTTTCGTAGATTTATGATCAATTTATAATATTAAGTTTTTAAAGAAATCAGGCACATAATATACACACACAAACATACATACCACATACACAAACTTATATATAAATATATATGTGTCTGTGTGTGTGTGTGTCTACACACAGATAATTTACTTTACGTCAGAATGAACTGCATTTGTTCACATCACCTTTATCGACCAAGTATACTATGAAAATAGAAATAATTAATAATATGTCAGCTGTGATATTGAATGAAGACGAAATAAATTTAGTTTAGAGTAAATTCAGTAAATGTTAAAGCATAAAAGATATTATATTAACAGCTCAAATAAAAAAAATATTGTCACACAGCTGTATATCATATGTATTATGTCAGTAAATATGTGTCTTCAACACAAGCAACGTTTACATTACCATAAAAAAACCAAAGAAATTCAAGATTTCAATGAGACAGCATATCACTGTCAGGTGCAACTTGCCTTGCATATACATTGATAGATAGAAAATATATATACATACATAACAAATCACCAACACAATAATATGTAATATTTTGTCTTTGGACAAGTGAGCATAAAACCATAGCTAGTAATAAAATAAAGTGTAGAAAATAATGTATAGAAATATCTACATATGTGCAATATTTGGGTTGCAATGTTACTTATCACAATTCAAACAAAAAGAATGGCCACAAAAAGACCAATGTAGTAAGAAAATTGGTCAAAGAAAAAAAGTTACAAACACAAATAAAAGAAAACATGATTTAGCAAACAGATTATTGGGAAGTTACCAGATTGGAGTATTTTGAAAAATCCATAATAAATACAAGCATGACCTGTAAGTTGTTTCAGCTCAGCGTATTGTCTGCAGAGTGCTGTCCATCTTACTCGGGTTTCAAAATTTTTCCATGAGACACTAAAAAAATGCTTCATGACTTGCGCATAAGACTTTTAATTCACAAGGTAGGATTGCTTGTGATGTAGATACAATAATAATAATAATAATAATAAATCTTTGTTGTCCAGTTAGACAATTTTTCATTTGACATAGTGCTTGAGAAATCGAAAACACAGGATATACATATCTTGACATTGGAAATTGGAAATTCTGCTTCAAAAGATATATACAGTGAAAATATACATTTTATACTAAACATGCCTACTCTTGTATGCAAACTGGAGGAAATGGTCAAGGCCATAAAACAACTCAACTCTGGCAACTCAAATATAAAATTTGATGAGTGCAAACATCCATACTTGGGAATCAAATACTTGTGGCACAGCCATTAACCAGGGTTGTTGTTTTTTTTCAATCTCACGAAAAAGTTTATTAAACCTAAGTTGGGTGTCAAGTTTCATCCAGGTCAAAAGACACATAGTGGCAGATGTCATTCCAGATGCTGAGGCACAAAGTGGAAGAGATGATATCCAGACAAATGTACATTAACAGAAATACTCAAGAATTGAGTTGGTCATTACTAAGAACACAATCATATCATATCATGAACTGGGCACTATGCAGGATTTGTCTCCCAGCCAATGGTCAGGTCACACTTACCAATACATTATCATTAATGAATTAAACGTCTTTCTAAATGGACACAAAATGAGCAAAGCAAAACTAAGATTCAATCACACACCCAACCTTGTGTCTCAAAGCTGACCATCCACCTACTTGACCACCACTGACAACAATGATCATGTGATAACTGGGTGCCAAAAGGTATTACGCCCTTCTCCCCCACACTGGTTTTCAAGGCTAAATAATTTGCACAGGCTGGAGGATAGGAAGGGTAGACTGCAATGCTTTAAACTTTGTTGACCTTTTTATTCTTGAGTGACCACTTTAGTTGGACCTTTAGCACCATTTCACAAAAACTATTTCAACATACTCATATCCCTATATTATGTAATAATTTCAAGATACTCATAACTTGATATGACACAACTATTTCAACATACTCTTATCGCCATATCATGTAATAATTTCAATATAATCTTTGATCCTCATGATATCACACAACTATTTCAACATACCCTTATCCTCACATCACACAATCATTTCAATATAGTTTTTGACCCTCATGATATCATACAACCGTTACAATGGAATCTCATATCTTCATATAACACAAATGCAGGATCACCAACTTTACATCATTTGTCCCCAAACAGGCCGTTTCATTCAAACTTCATAACACAATCTTTCTCTGCCTATAACTTAGCTGAGAACTCAGTCACACTTGAATCAAGTGAGAAAGCAGAGTGAAATTCCCTTCCTAAGAGTACAACTACATCATGATAAAATCTTGGGCCAGCTATGGTTTTCAATCTGTGTCATCCTGAACACAAACTCACTACACTAAACAATTTCACGGCTTCTCCTCAGACAATCCATACACCATTCCCAACCTTATCTTATCTGAAGGTAAATCCACATTTATGCACAAAGTATTATGCAGAATGTGCTGCAAACCAGAATGCCCTCAGGCTCTGGATTGAATTAAAGTTAAAGAACTCAAATGTACATATTTGGGTTTTTCCTTCTATTTTCCTCTGTCAATGTCTATCTGTTTGTCTCTGCCTGTTCGTCTATCCTCCCTCCTCCCTCCTTCTTAATTTGTATTGACTGTGATGAAAGGTTGACAATGTACATTTCATTTAACGATATTTAACTGTCACAATTTTGTAGCTAACACTTTTTTTACTTCCTTTTGCACGGATCCCTGACATTAGAAATAAAATTCTCATGCAAGTTATTTGATTTATCAAATCCTGTAGAAAAAAATAGCTAAGGCATACTACAAACAATATTGCTGATGAAACTTTTTTCTTTCAAATAGAATAGAATAAATATCTACAGAAAAAAATGCCTTGACACATGAGCAACAAGGCTTGGTTGAAGGAGCAGTCATTCTTAAATCCAATTCTGGATTACAGCAAACATAAGTTTAAACTCACAGTGGAGACTGTATTGAATCATTTTTATCATGATCATCTGAGTCGATCTTTACAAAACAATCAGTTAATTTACATTTCTTGGTGAGAACTGTAGGCGTCTATATTTCCATTTTTCAACATGACATTATTGAAAAGAGCTCCAGAAAAATCATTCCAACAATGGAGATACTTTTCTTTGCAAAAAGAGATTCTATGAGCTATCTGGTGCGTTCAACTGGCCAAGCTGTGCTTTCAATTGAATCCTTTTTCTGATCTCTCTTCACCACAAACAAAGTCATCAAAAAGAACACGCTACTCAGAAGGTACAAGCCAGGAAACAGAATGTACAGCGCACCTGGAAATAAAGCAAGGAGGCAAAATAATTGAATATTGATGTAGTGGCAATTTATTGATATTATTTACTCCATCCACTACACCTTAGCCAATTGGCAAACCACATAAATTGAGTATTAATAAGACATTTCTATTTGTATTTTATGGATTTTTTTGGGGTCTTATTTTTAATACAGACAAAGGAAAGGAGGAAGAGTTTTAATGTCTTTCAAATCACGATTGCCCATTTTGTTTGTATCACTTGAAGAATTCAGATGAAGCTTAGATTTGACCTCATTGCATCTTGGAATTTAAAAAAAAAAGAAAGTCTGGTCTTGAACATCACTAGAATCAACTCACTCACAGCCGGGCACATAGGTTTCAGATGACTGAGAAATGTCGGGCATTTAGTACATTCAAAAAATTTTTTTTATTGGAAATTGTACTATTTGAGGTTGATACATAATTCAAAATACATTCTCCTCAAGAAAAAAAAGATATTCCTAATGACATTGATCATTTCTGCAAGTACATATTCAGTATTCTGGAAAAAAATGTTTTAAAAATATTAATAAAAGGACAAATAAAAACTTTTTTCCATTGAGTGACATCTTCCATCATCCAGTAGAAGATTTAAATTTAGGCAAATGTCTAGTCTTTGGCTTCTTTTTAGGTGATCCAGCAACACGATGATAAATATCTGATGATTCAAAATCAGATTTACTTATAGATTTAGATCTGATTCCTACTCTTAGGTTGACAGGAATTTTCTTTTTCGAGGGCAATATTAATGACCACTACAGCTGTTTTGGTCTACTTTTGATTTCTGGCAAGGACAGACTAACTGATGATAGTTTCTCTGTACAAACGATTCGACTACACATGTGAGACATGTGCCGATACAGGTGTCATGAAGTAGAAGACATTAATAGGAAAGTCAATATGAACGGCCTTTTTACAGGACTCAATGTCTATCAGTGATGGCAGTAAGTTAAAGTTCATTGACAATTTGAAGGCATCTGGGAGTATTCAGCTATGAATAAATGTTACCTTCAATTGTTTTCAAGGCAAGTCTCCGAAAATGCTGAAGAGTTCTTTTAAAGAAGTAAACTAAAATCAACAGCCTTTATAAGACAATGTCCATCTATTTACCTTCATTCAATATTTGCAAGGTTTTCGTGGTATGATCACCACCCATACAAAACAAACAAAACACCAAAACAGTGGCATAGATTAAATCATCGCTTCCATAATGTCTTAGAGATTTCTTTACCTTGTAGAGCTGCGGCTTTTTCGTAACCTTGCCTTTCAAAAGCATGTTGAATGGGCGGTACAAGGAGAGGAACGTTTCCACCAATATTTGAAATGATGAACAGATAAACAGCAATGTACGAGTGGACGTTGCTTGGCACCAACTCTATTCCGACCGCAATGGTCACACCTACCCACATCTCACCTAATTTGGAGATGGGAAAAAAAAAATAAGAACAAAAATGAAAAAAAAGTTATTTACATAAGCATTTAACACACATTTTTATACTGTCATTTGAAGTCATGAATTGGAAAAATATTCAAGGACCTTACCCGCTCTCTATTCAGAAAAACTGCAAGACAGCTCCTCTTTCCTCATGAACCCCATTTTCCAACTAATCTTTAGAAACATAAAGATACAATCCCTATAAAAATTAACCTTTGAAGACAACAAAACAAGTGGCAGGACAAACACAAGACTCTAAATTTTACACAATTATTGTATGCATTCTTTTTACTAATACTACGTACAAAAAAGAAACCAGGGGTGGTGTCTATACCCCAAAAGAAAATAATTTGATTTAGCAGGTCGGTAGGTGGAACGTTTTGGTTTCTTTTATAGAAATGTATCCCGTTCATCACACGCGGTGATCTCAGGGTGAATTAAGAGGACACAGCAAAGATGAAAGATAAGTGAAAGAGAAAAGGAAAGAAGTAGGTCTACAGGAGCACCCACCAACTGCCCACTAGGTGTAGAAAGAAAAGGGAAAGAAAAATATGAGAGACCAATGCAAGAAAATGTTAAATGAGTAGCAGGTAAGGCCAGGATCACCAACGGAAGACTAGCAATTACAAACCTATTATATTGGATGGAATCAGACTAATAAAGGAGTGGGTGCGTCCAGGAAGAGGGCCCCAGCAGCAAACGGAGCAGCAAGAATCTGTAATGAGAAGTGAAGAAAACAAACTTTTGCATTTCTTATCCTTTCTTTTCTTGTATGTACATACACATACATTCTTCATATTTTAGCTTTTTTTTTGAACCTTCTCTTGGCTTTATTTCTTTCCATTTAATGAGTATCATTATCGTTGTGTCTACTGTAACTATTTCTTAGATGTTATTAGGTTTTCTCTGTAACGAAGATTTAAATACTTTTTTTAATGTCCAAAATTGAAGAACACACCTTATATGACAATGACATTTAAAATTAAAATATTGCCAATGTTTTCTCTAATGTCCATATTACTATGGACATTCATACTTGAATGCTGAGGCCAAGTACGTTTGATTCAAACTTTGCTTGTAAACGGAGTTGCTCATTAACACACTCACTTTTACGAACCAATTGTTTTTCTCACATCTCTCAATGGGAACAAAATTGTCAATGACAATGCTGAGTTTTAAAAGGAAGCTTTATAAAAGATAGAGATAAAAGATAAAGATGGATTTATAGCCTGTATCCCACACAAGTGCAGGCTCACCGACTGTACATCCTTTATCCCCCAGCAGGCCATGTCATTCAAAGTCCTTCTCGACTCCCAGGGGAGCATACAGTTCACAAGCCTGTAAGACTTTTCATAGTGACACTCTGACAAGATCTTTCACTACCTATAGCTGGATATCCATTCACACCTGAGTCAAGGGAGGAAAAGTAGAGTGAAGTACATTTCCTAAGAGTATAACGTTGTGAAAAAACCCCATCTGTGCCAGCCATAGGGCTTCAACCATTATCACCAACAATGCCTCATGACTATAGTAACTCATATAGTCATAGTAACTTATATATACATAAAACAACTTAGTAAAATGTAATATCAATGACACTACCAGAAAAGCGTAATGACTTCAAACGATTACATGATACAATAAATTAAATCAAAGCTACACTTTAATCACCTGGCTGGCAACCAATACAGAATATTCTGGCATAGAGTCCACGGTTCTTGATGAGTCTGTCGGATATGAAGCCACCAAAAAGCACACCAAAACTGCCGCCCACAAGGAATCCATGACATGTACTTCCCGATCGTAACTTTGCTGATTCCTACGGCCTCAAAATACGGCTCTGTGTTGTAAGCCCATACATAGCCACCTACAATAACATTGGTAAGATATATTATACAATGTGAATTCTACACATCTAGCCCGTTTTTGAACAGACATTTAATTTGAACAACAATTTTTGAGTAGGGCCAGTATAACAACAATTCAGGTCAGCTTTATGTTCCACAGACTGAATATTTTGTTTCATTGCAATTTCCCCAAGTCCACCATATGTTGTGATGTCAGGGTGAATTAAGAGAAACAGGAAGATGAAAGAAAGACATGTGAAAGAGAGAAAGGGAAGTAGGACCTACCAGTAGCACCCACTGACCGCCCACGTTACTCACTGTCCTTCTCAAGAAATACCATAAATTATTTACACACAGGTCAATATTCATTCCCACATCCCCTTTGTGGTTTGTTTGTTTGTTTTATTGAAATTTACCCAATCAACCATGTGTGGTGATCTCATGGTGAAATAAGAGGAAATAGCAAGATGAGAAATAAATGAAACAGTGTAAAAAGGAAGAAATAGGGACATAGCAGCAGTGCACGTAACCACCCACCCTTTCCTGGTGTCATTGTGAATTGTCCCAGTTTTACAGAGATGTACTTGATGTCAGATGAAGTCAGCGGTAGACAGGAGAGTGGGATGTTTAATTTTTGCTCGGACTGCCTTGTAAACAGCCAAGGGATCTGTAACATGTGCAGAGTATTGTGATTATAACAGGGGACCTCCGTTTATCGTCCGTCTCCGATAGGACCAGGCGTCCATCCACCTACTTGGCCAGGGGTGGGACGTTTGAAAATTTTCCAGGAGTGTGGGAAAGAGGTGGAATGAGCATGGTGATATTGTATAAGCTGTCTTTGCTTAATACAACCGGAAATGAAATATGCCCTGGTTCTCTGGGAGCCTCAGGACAATACAAACTGCTCTCCCTACAGCCAGATACATCAGTCAGGTAAGTAAAAAAGAGACAAGTAGCGCTCCCTAAGCAATAACTTTCCCTCAAGCCAACATTCGAATTGATTCTTATGCTCACAGTGTGGCCAAATGGCAACCGACAACAACTGAAGATAATCAGTACGATTTGCACCAAAATATCGTGAGATGTAAACGGACGATGTAAATTGAAATATGCACCTACACTATTTTAGTTTGCAATTTCCTTACTATTACTAAAGACAAAAAAAGTAATTATCAAAACACAATTATAACAGTAAAACAGTTACGCTGTGGAAATTTTGATGCTTGACACAGAGTTAAGGATTTTAAGTGATTGATGATGATGATGATGATGATGATGATGGATGATGGGGTGGAGAAGAATATTATAATGTGACTCGCGCTTCAACACAAAGTCTTGTGTCATCTTAACCCGACAGGCCCAGGTACGACCTAAATGTCATGAGCGCCTTCATTCCTGTAGACCATGCAACAGGTGTAGGTCACTACATCACTTATTTTGGTTGCATTCTGTTGCATCCTGAGCACAATCTAAACGTCACAAGGGCCTTCGTTCCTATATCCCTAGGCGAAATATGACAATAACTCCACTAATAAGGACAGGACAAACACGTGACGTTTCGGGTATAACCTTTCATCAGACAACAACGAGAAATATCTAAAATCTAGATCTAAGAACTACCTCAGGCATCACAAAATATGATGTCAGAAGAAAAACATAAAGCAGAAAGAAAGAAAGAAAAAGACGGTGATGATAAGAAACGTAGCAACTTGGAAAGCATCAGCTAGTGCTAACTGGCATTTTTTGAAATTTCAGATAAGTTGTTTACTCTCTTCTCTTATTGCATCGATAAATTTGTAATTTATATACATTTCGCACCTTCAGTGTAAATTTTCGCCTTGATTGATACTTCCTTTCATTCGTTCGCTATCATTTCTTCTTTCTAGACCCAGTGAGATATAGATCTAGTCTTATAGTTATCCTATTTTTCGTTCTTGTTTCCCATACTCACAAGTCTCTCTCCCTTTCTTTCTTCCCTGCCTTTTTTTTTCTTTTCCTCGCTCTTTCTCTCCTTCTCTCTATCTCCTTCTCACCTTTTATTACTTACTCATTTTCATATTTTTATTTCATTCTAGATCTGAAACTTCCACTCTCGCTCATTCTTCACACACCCCCCCCCCCCCCTGCTATATTTCTTATCATCAGTCTTTTTCTTTCTTTCTTTCTCCTTTATGTTTTTCCTCTGACATCACATTGATCCTAGATATTTCTCGTTTGTTGTCTGACGAAGGGTTATACCCGAAATGTCACGTGTTTGTTTTGTTTTTTATTAGTGGAGTTGTCACTTATTGTCATATTTCACCTTTGACTTCACTCCACTGTGGCTCCTTCACTTCACTCCTATATCCCTAGCGCACTTTTAAGGTCGCGGGAGGGTATTACATCATTTATTTTGATTGCATTTTATATTTAGATTGACCAATCAGCACAAGATGCTGACAATACTGACATGTGCTAAATATGCTCAGGAGCTCAGGTGTAGAGGAAAGTAAGGCTCAGGGGTCAGGGTTCAAAGGCTTAATCAAGGCCTGATATGCTGGAATGAAAAAATTGCTTCAGATAAAAATCTCAAATGAACGCCGTACCAGCATTTCGAATAGAGCCCGCTGTGCATAGCAGCAACAGTGATGGGGACAAGAACGGTTTCAGAATTTCCTTCAGCCTTTCAAGGTCGATTCGTCTTCTGGGTGAATCCTCATTTACGGCGCCACTATCTTTCTCATCCTGGATTTTCTGCGGTTCTTTCACGGTCAGTAAAATCAAAATGCCCACGAAAAACACCTGGAATTGCGGGTAAGATAAAAGCCCAGCGCCAGCCCTGGAGGAAAATAAAAATGATCAAGACTGCACATTGTGATATCATTTTAAAATTCTGTACAAAACTCCATGCACGGTTTCTGAACATATAATCAAGTAAGCAAATGACAGTGAGACTAATTCTGATTTTTTAAGCATAGAATTTTCTGGAGAAGAGGGCAGATTTTTTTTTTCTAAGCATACAGCATTGTGAATGGAAATGACTGTACTATTACCTTGGAATGGGCACCGAAAGGGAAGAGAGACAGAGGACACCCAAAAACAAAATGGTGCAGAATGGTGGAGAGAAACAGGAATGGAAAGGGATGGCCTTTCTGGGAAATAGCCAGAAGAGCAGCCCAGGATAGAGAAAATTAGAGGGAACACGTTCAGGCCTTATGTGCCTCCTGGCACAGAGAAACTTTAGTCTGAGGTTTAGATGTACAGCATTATGATGTAGTTTGCCATTGTTTTCCACATCAACTCTACTTTCCTCGGGTATAAATAGACCTAATTATCCATTCGCAGGAGGATCATGACAAATCTACCCTAGCTGGAAATTCTGAGTTGTAATCAGACACTCCATCGGCTGAGATATCAGCACCTCTAACCAAGCAAAGCTTGACAAAACAAACACCATAAAAACTGATTTGAAGACAAGCATCAAGCATTAAGAAATTCTTGACACGACAACACAGGTCAAGCATCAGGGCATTAAATGTCGTTCCCCAGACATGGACTTTCACAGTAGCCTCTTTGAACTCATCTTTTACCCTCAGTCAGTCTCTGAACTTCACTGAATGTTATTTTCAACATTCTTTTTAAATTCCTTTGTGTGGTCTCCTTCGCCTTTGATCTTTTACATTGTTGATGTCATTCTTTAAACATAGGACGACAAATTATCTCTCAAATAATAAAAATTCCTTGTTGCACCACATGCACTTTGACCATCGTCAGACATAATATGTCAGAAAATATTTGATCAACAGAAACAAAATCCTTTTCATCATGCTTTAAACATAGGAGATACGGCACACAGGTATCTGTTGCTTTAGCACAATAATCAAGAGGTCATGATTGTCTTACCTCCTTTTGTAATTCTTCAATTTGAGATCGGCATAAAAAATGTCTTAAATTTCAATATTATAAAGTATGCTAATAGACAAGCAGCCTCGTATATCTAACATCTAAATATCATATACAGTGGAATTTCTCTAATCGGGAACCTGGGGAATCAGGAAATCCGCCAATCAGGCAAAGGGAAGAAATTTCAGGGAACGGAATTTATTCTATATATTTTACCTCTCGAAATGGGAAAGGGTCCTGGCTAATCGGGACAATTTTTCGCAGACTTGCATTGATTATCATCACAATTTCCTCTATATTTATTGTTCCAACACTCATTTGTTATCCAAATTTGACTTCCCTGTTAGCAAATCATCAATTATTACACCTGCATCAGTGCTACACGTGTTATACATTACATAATACGTACACGATGTTGCAAGTGCCAGTTTACAACTACCCTAAGCCAGACACACCAGACATCCATTACGAAGGTGTGCAAGCAGGCATCGAGCCAGTCCTTATTCGTCCACCTAACAATACAGTACTGTGTTGACATGGGGCGGTGCTTAGAAAGCAAACTTGTGCACCGCCATAGTCTTTTATTTCTCACCTAACCCACCCATCACAAGATTGGACACGAGAGAAGATTTAACGATTCACCATGCCTTCTTGATTACGTGTCTAATCTCTCTATCGTCCAAGAAAGATCGACTGTGAGTGTGGAGGCATCTCTGATAGTTGCTATCTTTGTTTTGATCAACTGGTCCTGCGGCTACTTAATTCTGCATTTTATCACTCACAAAAGGGCTTAGGTATCTCAAACTGCTGAGGGAAAACCAAAATCCCTAGGTTCATTGGAAATCAGGAAACAGGACGATTTTACAATCCACTGAGAGTTTCCGATTAGAGAGGTTCAACTGTATATATAAAATTTAATACATTAGTACTAATAGATTGATTGGTAGCCAAATTTACATCTTCTTTGCCATGACAACGAACTGACATATAATATGTTTCTTCTCTTTGTTTTTCTTTTTCTGCTTTTATTTCTCCTGTAAATAGAGGTCTTAATATCTTATATAATTTTACAACACTTAACATAATGAGAAGCACAAGAAATAAAAAATAGTTTGAGTACCTGGCCATTGATATTCGCCAAAGTGATGAAATTACCGACAGCGTAGGACAGGCCATAACCAAAGTAAATTCCAAAGTTGTAAACCCCATACGCTGCCCCTCTAGTGACCTCTGTGAAGTAATCAGCGATGAGAGACGCAGCAAAAGGCGTGCAGCCGGCTTCTCTATAAATACAAAATTCAAAAATCAACAAAATTGGCGAATTGGACAATTTGAAAACGATACCAAAAATATTAAAAAACAATCCTAATCAAGCGAAGACTTTAAAAAAAATGTGTTCTTGAATATTCTTTTTTTACTGTGGGCATAAAACATAATGATGAGTCCTAGCTATTTATCCTGCCCTCTTCGTCCCCCAGACCAAAGGAATCATCAACACATTTATATCATCAATATCCATATTCAGCCCACCAAGGTCCAATACCACTTCTTACATTACCAAGATCATGGATATTAATTGTAAAATGTTCATTACACAATGGCCTTTAAATTATATCTATCTATCTATATATATATAATAATGAGGAAACTAAATGTATTTTTTGTCACAAAGAGCAATGAAAATCAATTGAAAAAAATTGCCTTCCTTTGGAAGAAAAAAAAGATTTATTACTCTCATTATAAAAAAGAAAAGTATTTCTATAATATGACGTTTATTTGATGACCATTGGCCACATCAACTCACCCAAGACCAAGGCCGAATCTGACGATAGCCAGCTGCCAGTATTCATGGACGAGACCATGTAACAAAGTCATCACAGACCAAAATGACAAGCATACTGCCAGCATAATTTTTCGGTTGAACAAATCAGCTGTAATGCCAATAAAAATTCCAGCGAAGGTGTAGATCAATATGAAAACTGGTCCAGCTAAGATCTGGTAGTCCCATCCTTGTCCGTTGTAGTCCCATTTACAATATCTTGTGTCATTTGGATTTACAATGTTTAGACAACTGAGAACAAAAACAAAACAGGGAATACTTCAATGGAGAACAAGCAGTAGAATTCTCATGAGTGTTTGTTTGTTTCATTGAAATTCACCCTGCCCACTTTATGCAGTCATCTCAGAGTGAATTAAAAGGAAAAAAATGGAAGAGTAAAAGTTTGATTTCATTTGATTTTACCCGCATTTCACAACCAATGTGATGGTTATTGATAGGATTTTTTTATTTTTATTTGCCCAGACCGCCTTGTATCTTTAACGTGCACAGAGTGTTGTGATTTGCATGCAGAACCTCCATTTCATCCCAGACCAGGAGGGTAGATTTTAATCAAATTTTTTTTGGGAAAATTTCTCAATCATTGGTGGGTCTTGAACCCACGACCTGTGAGAATACTTTGCCTCTGGACTATCGAGTTACCGGACGAGTGAAAGAAAAATATTCCGTCAGTGTCTGCCTACTGCCAATTATTTTCAACAAAAGTAACACCATACAGAGCAAGTTGAAGCAAGGACCAAAATCTTATATCAAAGCTTGAAACAGGAAAATTTTATGCAATATAAAGGATGAATGGATATATATATGGGTGTGTGTGTGTGTGCGTATATGTCATTTGTATCACTGAGTCTATATATTTAAATTCCTGTATCTAATTATCTTAATCCATATGTCCAATTATTTTAACCTCCATATCTAATTATCTAAATCCTTGTGTTTAATTGTCTTAATCCCTGTGTTCAAATTATCTAGGTTCTTGTGAGTAATGATCTAAATTCTTGTGTTTGATTATCAAAGTTATTGTGTCTCATATAAATTCCTGAGTTCAATTATCTAGGTTCTTGTGAGTAATGATCTAAATTCTTGTGTTTGATTATCAAAGTTATTGTGTCTCATTATGTAAATCCCTGAGTTCAATTATCTAGGTTCTTGTGTATTGTGTCTCATTGTCTAAATCTGTGTTTAATTATCAAAGTTATTGTGTCTCATTATGTAAATCCCTGTGTTCAATTATCTAGGTTCTTGTGTGTAATTATCTAAATCTCTGTGTTTAATTATTAAAGTTTTGTGTCTCAGTATATAAATCCCTGAGATAAATTACATACTATGTTCTTGTGTCTCAATATGTAAATCCCTGTGTCTACTTATCTAAATCCCTGCATGTAATCATCTAAGTTCTAGTGTCTCTTTATTTAATCCCTGTGTCTAGTTTTATAAATCCCTGTATTAAATCATCTAAGTTCTTGCGTCTCCATTATCAAAATACCTGTGCTTAATTATCTAAGTTCCTGTGTCTCATTATTTAAAGCCTCATCTAGGAACCTGTTGTTTTGGTCTCTCGAGGACCAGCTTCTTAGACGGACAACACTGTATCTAAATTCCTGTGTCTAATTTATCTTAATTTCTGTGTCTGTGAGGGGAGGAAGGGGAAGGGCGGGAGGGGGAGGGGGAAAGGGGGAACCCCAAACCCCAAACCCATAACAAAAAACTTACTCTGCTATAGAAGACCCATTGCATTTCAAATTTTCACCAAAAGATTTGACCGAGCTGTTGACCAGGCATCCTTTGTCCCCAAACTCCAGCTCCTGGGCCACTGGTTTGATGGTGATGCCCAGCATGTACCTGTCCAGCTGGTTGAACAGGTATGCCAGCAAAAGCAGAAACAGAACGTAGGCGCTGTATGGACGAACTTCCCGCCACCATGGGTTGGTTTTAGTTCCTGGTAAAAGTCACAGAAAATCAAGAATTTCAGTTGGGATTAAAATATAGCATTGTGTGCAACCATTTTTTACATTAAGAGCGAAGGTGTTCGTGAAGAGCTCATTAAAATTTACCCTGTTCACCAAATGCAGTGATCTTAGGCTGAATTAAACTGCAAAAGCAAGATGAAAGACATCATGTGAAAGAGAGAAAGGAAAAAAGTAGGACCTACTAGTAGATCTCGTCAAGTGCCTAAATAGTGAAACAGTGACTTTGTCCTTGATTACATGGGAAGACAGTGCGCCTTTTGATATTGTAATTAAAATCAGTTTCCTCATCAAAGTTACATTTTATGCACGATTTCAGTGATTGTTTGTTTCATTGAAATGTATCCAATCCACCTTATTGGGTGACTTCAAAGAAAACAGGTACTTGAAAGAGTTGTGGATTGTTTGTTTGTGTTGTTGAAATTTACCCCATCCATCGATCTCAGGTGAATTAAAACGAAACAGCAAGATGAAAGAGCAGTGAAAGTAAAAGAGTGAAAGGAAGGAAGTAGAAGCTACCGGCAGAACCCGCAAACCGCCCACAAGACAGAAAAGGTAAGGCATAAAGAATGATGGCTTTGTTTGTTTGTTTCCTTGACATTTACCCTGTTCACAATATACTGTGATCTCAGGGTGAATTTAGAGAAACAGCAAGATGACAGAAGAGTGAAAAAATGAAAGGAAAGAAGACAAACCTACCAGCAGCTTTCGTCAAATGCCCATCAGAAGGAAGGCAGACAAAAGTAAGCCAGATTACGGTAAAGCAGACAAACGTAAGGCACACAAAAGTAAGGCAGACACAAAGAAACCAGACAAAAGAAAGGCAGACAAAAGCAAAACAGACAACAGAAAGCTAGATAAAGGTAAGGCAGACACAAATAAGCCAGACAAAAGAAAGGCAGGCTTGTCTGATAAATAAAATGTACCCTGTCCACCATTGTGGTGATCTCAGGGTGAATTAAGAGGAAACAACAAGATAAAAGAGAAGTGAAAGAGTAAAATGAAAGAAGTAGGACCTACCAGCAGCACCCGCCAACCGCCCACGAAAGGCAAGCAAAAGTAAGGCAGACAACAGCAAGGCAGACAAAACTAAGGCAGATACAAATAAGTCAGACAAAAGTAAGGCATACAAAAGTAAGGCGGAAAAAGTAAGCAAGAAAAAAGTGAGGCGGACAAAAGTAAGGCAGACAAACAAAAAAGTCAGACAAAAACAAGCTGGACAAAAACGAGCCAGACAAAAAATAAGGCAGACAAACGTAAGCCAGATAAATGTAAGGCAGATATAAGTAAGGCAGACAAAACCCAGATAAAAGTAAGGCATACATAAGTAAGCCAGACAAAGACAAGACAATAGGGTAGACATACATAAGCCAGACAGAAGGAAGGCAGACAAACGTAAAAAAACCCATTAAGTTCCTTCAAGGCCATTACGGCCCATAGAGTCGGAGCTTATCTCAGTTTCTATAGTGTGAAGCTGAACAGGTGATAATAATCACCTCCTGGACTTGATGCTAATCTGATGCAGATTTTTACTCCCAAGCTAGTGCTTGTACCCACTTGCACCTTGGTCAATTGGGAAAAAGCATGTTAAGTGTCTTTCCCAAGGAACACAACGTTGGGCCTAGCCTTGCCCAGATTCAAGGCAGACAAACATAAGGCATATAAAAAGTAAATAAGACAAAAGTAAGGCAGACAAACATGAGCCATCCAGACAAAAAGTAAGGCAGAAAAAAGTAAGGGAGACAAATGAAAACGAAACATAAGTAAGATAGACAGAAGTAATGCAAAAAAAAAGAAAAGCAAAGAAAAGTGACATGGACTCATAGTGACAGTCAGAAGGTAGAAACATATGAAGCAGACATAAATATCGATACAATTTTTTCTTCTTTCAATTTCCCACGTCTGTTGCATACCCTTAGTGCGGAGTGGGGGGGGAGGACTGAGAAGGAATAGCGGGTACTTTTTTTCATTGAACTTTCCCCTGTCCACCGTATTCAGTGATCTCAGGGTGAATTAAGAGAAATACAGCAAGATAAAAGACAAGTGAAAGATTGACAGGAAAGAAGTAGGACCTACCAGCAGCCAACCGCTCACAGGAATAGCAAAGCAAAATATAGTTGTTAAATTGAATTAAGAATACACTAGTATTGTCGAGTTAATTTTTAGAACGTTGATAACATTGTTGATTGAATAGGGCATGACCTAGATAAATAAAATAATGACATTAGATAAAACGTAAAAAGAAGACTTACTTTATCAATAGCACAACATTTTACTTTACAGAGCTTCAACCGTTTTGAAGCTAATAATCATGTTTAAAAACTCAATTAATGAATATTATACATGTTGTGTATGATTATGTTTAACAATATTCAAGCAATAAAAATGGGAACGCCGCCATCTTTGATTTTTCATTGCCAAAATACCTACAACTTCATGTAAAAGGCTTTTTCAGTTTTGAACAAACTTGGCTATAATTGCACACTCTTGATTTTATGAGTTTTTTGAAAATGCATGTGGCAACCTTTCCAATTTTTGGTGAATTTAATCACGAAAAAAATAATACAATAAATAACTACTGGATGAAATTTTGTATTGCCGCATAGATGCTATATACCAAAAGTTGGGGACAATCGGACAATAAATAGAACAATAGATCGCATATATGCTATTTCAGTTTTGAAGAAACTTGGCTATAACTTTGCACACTTTTGATTTTATGAGTTTTTTGAAAATGCATATGGTAACCTTTCCAATTTTTGGCAAATTTAATCACAAAAAAAAAAAAAAATCACTACTGGATGAAATTTTGTATTGTGTCATAGATGCTATACATCAAAAATCGGGGGCAATCGGATAATAAAAACTGTTTCTGTTTTTTTAATGTTTTTTCCATATAAACCTATAAAAGAATAATATAATACTTTGAAACATCATATAATCTTGAGAGGCTATCAAATACTTCATGTCGACCCTATTTCAACTGCTCCAGGCATTTTTCTCATAACAGGTGTGCAGAATGTTTCCTGTAATTTTTGGCCGATCTTGGCTAATATTAAAAATAATTCCTCAAAAGTACATTTTTCAGATAGAGTATTTTGTGGTGATTAAAATCATTACCAACTTGTCATACTTTAGACAAAATTACCGACTCTTATGGTACAACCAATGTGTTGAAGGTTAGGCTGGTATCGTTTATAAAACATTCGTATAAAATGAAAAAAATCGATACTGAGCCTTTTTTATGGTATCAATATAAAGGGAATGAACTGTTCCATCCAGTAGTGTAATAAACGAGAATTGTCCGATTTGTAGTAAAAATGCCTTCCTCCGGACGACCCCCCCCCCTCCCCCTAAGCGTCTTTCCCAAGCAACACAATGTCGGTGGACCTAGTGTGACTAGGATTCAAACTCTGAACCTTATAATCCCCAGTCCGACAGCCTAACAGCTCAGCCACCGACACCACAACACTGTTTAACATTCATATTTCCTTTTCCCCACTCTTTCATTTGTATCCTTATTGTCAAATGACATTACAAGACATCGAGTACAAATAAAATTAAAAATTTAACAGTTCAACAACATTTCAATTACAAAAGAAATGGTACAGGATGCAATTTTTGCATAGAATCAGGGACAAGGATGATGGCAAAAATGTTGGGTTTTGCTTGTTTTTTTTTTTTTTACAGCTTTCTTCATTACATTTCATTAAAATGTGTTGTCTAGAACAATAAGATATTTTGAACTGGGAGCTAGAGCTGATGATGATAGGAAAATAACCTTTGATTCTGCAAGTTACCATTATCATCTACTTTGAACAGCAATCTTAGCCTTACCGTTGTCTGTTTCAGGGTTGATGAAAGGAACATCTTCTCAATCTCATCTTTTTCAAAATCAACTTGAGACATTTTCCTTACAGTGCTGAAATGCATCGAGATAAATTAAGAATATTTAAACTCATGGTATAAATACAGATGAAGAGAGATTTTTTCAAAGGAGTTACGCTAAAATATTAGGACTAGTTATAACACAATGTTGATATATGCTGCAGAAAGACTTGAAGATGTATATATATCTAACATTTTCTTTCAAAGTCATAAATGTTTATCCACCAAATAAATACACACTCATACACACAGAGTAAATTTTTATTCTCTCAGTACGATATTATGCTCATGTGCATTAATCAGAATTTCAGTCGGGTTTGCTCCTGTCAATGTCTGTATTTTAGTCATCAGAAGCAAACAAACAAACAATTCTGTAGACAATTATTTGCTTCTTTTTCTTCAAGACATCTTTACGCATTTAAATAGATAAATAGATAGATAGATAGATAGAAGAGATCTATAGATTGATAGAGAAAGGGAGAAAGAGAGAGAGAGACACAGAGAGACACAGAGAGAAAGAGAGGGAGAGAGAGAGAGAATAGGGAGGAATGGAGGGAGAGAGAAAAGAGAAAAAGAGAGAGACAGAGAGTTTTTTTTAATTTGATTTGATTTACCCACATTCCACAACTAAGGTGATCTCGGGGTTTTTGGTGTGATTTTTTTATTTTGCCCGAATGCCCTGTAAACAGCCAAAGGATCTTTAACGAGCACAGAGCATTGTAATTTGCACACTGGACCTCCTTTTTTATCATCTGTCTCCGATGGGACTAGGTGTCGAGCCACCTACCTGGACCAGGGTGGTAGATTTTGCTCAAAATCGTTCTAGAAATGTTTTCAATCATTGGCGGGCTCGAATCCACTGCCTTTTGGTTTAGAGGCTGACACCTTGCCCCTGAACTACCGAATCCCATGAGTGAGACAGAGAGAGAGAGAGAGAAGAGAGAGAGAGAGAGAGAGAGAGAGAGAGAGAGAGAGAGAGAGAGAGAGAGAGAGAGAGAGAGAGAGAGAGAGAGAGAGAGAGAGACAGAGACAGAGAGAGAGAGAGAGACAGAGAGACAGACAGAGAGAGGAGAGAGAGGGAGGAAGAGATAGAGGAGGGAGGGAGGGGAGAAGAGGGAGGGAGAGAGAGAGGGAGAGAAAGAGAGAGGAGAGAAAGAGAGAGAGAGGAAAGAGAGAGAGAGAGAGAGAGAGAGAAGAGAGAGAGAGAGAGAGAGAGAGAAGAGAGAGAGAGAGAGAGAGAGAGAGAGAGAGAGAGAGAGAGAGGAGAGAGAGAGGAGAGGAAAAGAGAGAGATAGGGAATGAGAGAGAGAGGGAAAGAGAGAGGGAGGGAAAGAGAATGTGTGAGAGAGTGAGAGAGAGTGAAAGGGAAAGAGATAGAGAGAGGAGAGGGAGGGAGGGAGGGAGGAGGGGAAGGAGAGGAGGGAGGGAGGAGAGAGGGAGAGGAGAGAGAGAGAGAGAGAGAGAGAGAGAGAGAGAGAGAGAGAGAGAGAGAGAGAGAGAGTGAGTGAGTGAGAGAGAGAGTGAGAGAGAGGCAGGTACAGAAATTAGTTCTCATTTTCATTTGTTGATAAAATTTGAAGTCAGTTTAAAAGCTCACCTTTACAATTTTGTTCTATAAGTTTCAAGTCAACAATCTATTTCTTTCTTTTTGTTCTGTGTTATTTGTAAAAAAATTCAAAAGCACTGAATAACTCTTTAGATGAAAAGTTAACACACACACATGTAATGCTGGCATGGAATGGACTTACACTATGTTATAAATGAAACTTGTTGTTTGAGATCAGTTTGAGGTCAGCATGTGATCATTACGACACTCTTGATATACTTTGACTTTGTGACAACGGGCTGGTGTTGCTAAGTAGAACATAAGATAATATATCTTTAGTCCGATAACCACATACTGATAAAGAAGAAAACATTAAACGATAACTCTGAAAGCATGTGATAAAATAAAGACCATCCCTAGTCATAGGATGCAGAGTCATGCTCACTAGAGACCACATTTTAAAGAATTAATTGTCTGTTAATAATGTGATACTTTGTGAAATTACACACAAGTACTAAAATGTATTTAATATAAGAAAACGTTATCTAGGAAAATATGGAAATATTTGCTTTGAAATATTAATTGATTTAAATATCTTCATATTGTGATAAATAATTTATTTCTAAACAATGTTAATAAATCAACAACTGGTTTAGATTGTAGACCTATAATTTGTGATGATGGTTCTTTGTGTCTCCTAAACAAAATAATATATACAGCCCTATTAAGCTCATGCGGTAAGAAGATCTAGATCTAGTATTTGTTGGAATGAACTTAAATAGAAAATGTAAATTGTTGTAGAGTGAAAAGAAAGTAGAAAGCAGATATCATAACTTCATGTCCTTGAACTATAGGACAAGCCAGAATATAAAAAATTACCAGCACTATTCGTCATCAGTGGCGGATGGACCTCGCCACTATTCGTCATTAAATGTGAAAAGAGCTTGTCATTCATTCCGTTCGCGACTAACAACGAATGGACTGGCATTATTCGTCATTCGTCACCATGATGGCAGTTAAATTAAGAATAGACTTTGTATGTTTGTAATGACTGATTTATAAATTTAAACATCTGGATTGTTTTGGGATGTTTTAATCCCCCCCCCCCCCCCTTAGAGTTTACAGTTTCATGGAGTAGGGAGCTAAACCTGTAGTCACAAGTAATTATCAACCATTTTTTTCATTGCAATTCATCCCAGTCCACAACATGCATTGAACTCAGAGTGAGTTAACGGGAACAAAAACAAGAGATAGATCTGGAGAGATGGACAGAGACAGAGGGAGAGAGTGCAAGAATTCTGCCTCTATGCCAATGTAGAACAAATGACCATGTCTCCAGTTTTCCCTGAGTTTGATTTTCACTTCTTGTTTAATTATTGTTGTGCTCGAGAAGCACTTGAGGCCATTGTTTATTTTGTTTATATGACATGGTATCAGATAAAAATCCAGACTATGATTTTATCTAAACTGCTAATAAGAAGGACGGAGAATACTAATTAGAAAGGCGCATCGCCTTGAGCCATTGAAACATACCAGGGGTACTCCACTCACTGACTCACTCAGTTCAAGTACCCTTGGAACTCGCAGCAGAGATTTAGACTCGTTCTAAGTTAGATTTCTACTAATAAATATAGATCTAGATCTATGTCATAATGAAGTAACTGATTACCTTCAGGTTTCAAGATTTTCAAGTACTTCATTCACTCCTTCGGAGCATCATATAAGATAAGTGAAGAAATTATTATCACTGACAGATAGAGATCTAGTAATGACAGTGACAGTCCATTGTATAATCTCATTTCTTCATTTAGTCACATGACAGTCACGAGTGACAGTCACGAGCCCATTCAAGCTGGGTTCAACTAGGTCAAGGGTCATTATCGACATAGATTGGAAAAGTTGAAAAGACTGCTTGCTTTGATTTTTATTTGATTTGATTTGATTTTACTCACATCCACAAACTCGGGGATTTTGATAGGTTTTGTTTGTTAATTTGCCCCGACTACCCTGTAAATAGCCAAGGAATCTTAAGCGTGCACAGAGTGTTTTGATCAGCAAACGGGACGTCTCCGACGGTGCGGATGTACCCGAAGAAAACTCGAAAAGTTTTCTACCTGCTGGGCTTGAACCACCGACCTTCTGGTAGAGGTCGACTCTTACGTATGTACTACCGTGTTCTCAAGCTGCATTTTGCAGGGTCTTAATGACGTTACTGTTGGACCCGCGTATTCAGTCCATGTAATCTATCCTCGTCTCCGAACCGACCATATCAAAATCTACCCAGATGGTCCATGTAGGTGGATCGACATCTAGTCCCATCGGAGACGGACGATAAAAGGAGGTCCTGTGTGCAGATCACAACACTCTGTGCACGTTAAAGATCCCTTTACTGTTTACAGGGCAGTCCGGGCAAAATTAAAAATCCCACCGAAAATCCAGAGATCACTTTAGTTGTGGATGTGGGTAAAGCAAAGCAAATCAAAATCATCGCAAACTCAATCCTTGTTGCCTCGTCCCGTCTCCACTTTTCTAGTTTTGAGAACTGAGTTCGCAGATAAATGTACTGTTAGACTTCTTTGCATTTCCAGTACCACAAATTTAGAGTTGATATCAATATATGAAATATTATAATACTATCCTATTATCATGTGTCTGTGTGTGTGCGCTCGTGTCGTGCGTGTGATTAAAATTGAGATTGATAACGCTCTATAACTCTTACACAAGGTAACAATATCTATATAAAGCTCAGGCCCCTATGTCCTAAATAGAATAATTTCATAAAATATGTTTACGTTTGTTTCATTGAAATTATCTGTGTCCGCATTATGGTTGCTTGTTTTATAGAAAATCACCTCATCCACCATATGCATAGATATCAGTGTGAATTAGGAGGAAGCAGTAAGATATAAAAATACCAGTAAAGAATGAAAGAAAAGAAAACTGTGGGTGAGACCTTCCAGTTTGTTTCATTACAATTTACCATATTTGCCATATGCGATGATCTGAGGGTGAATTAAGAGGAAACGGCAAGATGAAAGAAAAACGTAAAGGGCCGAACGTAAAGAAATAATATGACCTGCCAGAAATAATTGCCAAACTTCCATTTGCCATATGCAGTGATCTCAGGAGAATTTAGAGAAAACAGCCAGACGAAAAACGTGTAAAAGAGTGAACAGAAATTAGTGACAATTATGACAATATGTGTATAAGTGTGTTAATGTCAATGTGGGTGTGTTTTAGCTTGGGTGGGTGTATTTGATGTGTTGCATTTGTGTTTCAGTCATTTGGATTCCAAGTATCCAAGCATACCTACTTTCGTAACATTTAAATAATGACCATATGTACAGTATGAATTATCCCGGTATTTTAGATGTCGATTCTTACGTATTATCCCGGTATTTTAGATGTATTATCCCAGTATTTTAGATGTATTATCCCAGTATTTTAGATGTATTATCCCAGTATTTTAGATGTATTATCACGGTATTTTAGATGTATTATCACGGAATTTTAGATGTATTATCACGGTATTTTAGACGTATTATCACGGTATTTTAGATGTATTATCCCGGCATTTTAGATGTATTATCCCGGTATTTTAAATGTCGACTCTTACGTATTATCGGTATTTTAGATGTATTATCCCGGTATTTTAGATGTATTATCACGGTATTTTAGATGTATTATCCCGGCATTTTAGATGTATTATTCCGATGTTTTAGATGTATTATCCCGGTATTTTAGATGTATTATCCCGGTATTTTAGATGTCGACTCTTACGTATTATCCCCGGTATTTTAGATGTATTATCGCGATATTTTAGATGTATTATCACGGTATTTTAGATGTATTATCCCGGTATTTTAGATATATTATCACGGTATTTTAGATGTATTATCACGGTATTTTAGATGTATTATCACGGTATTTTAGATGTATTATCCTGGTATTTTAGATGTATTATCCTGGTATTTTAGATGTATTTTATTTTAGATGTATTATCACGGTATTTTAGATGTATTATCCTGGTATTTTAGATGTATTATCACGGTATTTTAGATGCATTATCCCGGTATTTTAGATGTATTATCCCGATGTTTTAGATGTATTATCCCGGTATTTTACATGTATTATCGGTATTTTAGATGTATTATCACGGTATTTTAGATGTATTATCCCGGTATTTTAGATGTATTATCCCGGTATTTTAGATGTATTATCACGGTATTTTAGATGTATTATCGCGATATTTTAGATGTATTATCACGGTATTTTAGATGTATTATCCCGGTATTTTAGATGTATTATCCCGGTATTTTAGATGTATTATCGCGGTATTTTAGATGTATTATCCCAGTATTTTAGATGTATTATCAGTATTTTAGATGTATTATCGCGGTATTTTAGATGTATTATCGGTATTTTAGATGTATTATCGCGGTATTTTAGATGTTTATCGCGGTATTTTAAATGTATTATCCCGTATTTTAGATGTATTATCTCGGTATTTTAGATTTATTATCACAGTATTTTAGATGTATTATCCCGGTATTTTAGATGTATTATCACGGTATTTTAGATGTGGTATTTTAGATGATATCGGTATTTTTAGACGTATTATCACGGTATTTTAGATGTATTATCCCGGTATTTTAGACGTATTATCACGGTATTTTAGACGTATTATCACGGTATTTAGACGTATTATCACGGTATTTTAGATGTATTATCACGGTATTTTAGACGTATTATCCCGGTATTTTAGACGTATTATCCCGGTATTTTCGATTTTGTCTGTTCGCCGTACGACGTGATCTCAGGATACATTATGGAAAACAACATGAGCAAAATAGTTTCTTTCGTTGCCAATTTACCCGTCCATCATATGTGATGATCTCCATATGAATTAAGAATAAACAGCAAGATGAGAGACATGCTTAAAATAATGAAAAAGAAGCAGGATCTACCAGCTGTGCACATATGACAATGAAATGCAAAGGAAAGACGTTGCCGGTATAGTATGTGATAGGGAAATGGAGGAGATGATAATTCAAACATTTTCTGGACGCTTCCTTGTGAGTAGTAGAACCTACACCAATCATTAAATAAACAGGCATAGGTGGAGATGGCTCGGTCATGTACTATGAAAAAGTAATGAGTAGTGATGTGCCCCTAATAGGCTACAGAAAGAAAGATCAGAAGAGCATAAAAAACACACACATGAATTGTTTTGTTTTCTTTCATTGAACACCGTGTTATCATCATGTGGTAATCTCAGGGTGAATTTGATGGAAACAGCAAGATGAAAGGTAGGCGAGATGAAGAAGTAGGACGTATATCAGCAGCGTCCGTCAACCGCCTACGACTACTAGATAAAGAAGACAGGAAATAGAATATGATCGAAAAGAGACGGATTGGCTTGATTTTCAAAATCACAACGGTTGGGATGATCTCATGGTAAAGGCATTAAGAAAACAGCAAGATGAATGAGGAGATACAGGTGGAAAAAAATAGCAGGAAAAAGTAAGACTTATCAGCTGCGTCCACCAACACAGTTGGGGTGATATGTCGAATGAATGAAGCGATAGAAAACAGCAAGATGAGAACCGGTAGATATAAAACAAAGCTACTGGGAAGAGGTAGGGAGCAGGGCTTACCAGTAGCGTTCATCAACCCAGTTGAGATGATATCATGGTAAATGAATTGAGAAGAAAGAGTAAGATCAGAGACAGATGTACAAACAAACAAACAAAAAACAGGAAAGGAAATAGAATCAACTGCCTACAAAGGAGAAGGATACCAATGGTGCTACAAATAAATACGTAAAGACAATGATTCTTTATGGTCTCCCCACATAGCCGTAAGACTTCGGACTGAGATAATTACAGCCCTAATCTAGCTAGATGGCAATCCTACCAGCAACACCTATAGAATATATTCAATGTCCAGCTCCATTCTTTATCATGCAATGAAAATCTGAAAAAGGTATGCATTTTCAACCTTTTGACGTTTCTTACTATAGGCAACATTAATGTCAATTGTCAATGATAAATAAAAGACAACAAGGTCTTTGAATTCCGCTTTAATTTAATTCAGGACAAAATATTTGATATGTGAATGGATGGTATTACAAAGGGAAAAGAACATAAGAAAATCTTTCATAAAATGAAAACACTATTGAACAGTTCAGTTCATACACAGGCCCAATGCACAGCAATGTTTAGAATAGCAACAGTACAAAGATAACCCAATTTTAAACAAGCCGAACTTACAACTTTCGTATCATTAGAAGTAATCCTGATGAAAGTTTAATAGTAATAGTAATAGTAGAACATTTTTAGCGCCTTTCACCCAAACCTCAAGGCGCTTTACAACACAAGTTGAAATCGTCTTAAAAAAGATACATTCAAATTTCAATGTTGTATTCCAAACACACTCACACTAATAAAACATTATTTAAAATGGTCATCGTATACATTTCAATTGAATCATTTACAGTAGGTATTTCCTAAAAAATGTGTTTGTAGTAGTCTTTTGAATATTTCAAAACTTGTTGCAAAATCTCATAGACGGAGGTAAAGCATTCCATATGTGTGGTCCAATTTTGCCAAAACTTCTATCTCCGAAACGTTTCAGGTGAGTTTTTTGGAATTGTTAATAATGTAGAATTTTGAGATCCAAGCGCACGAGGCAGTTCATTTGGGAAGAGCATGTCTTGAATGTAGGTAGGGGCAGCAGACTGTATTAATTTGTAGCAAAAAAGACAAATCTTGAAATCGGTTCTTGCCCTTAATCTCTGGAATTACCATCGAATCTGGTCTTCCCAAGAACCGACTGCACACTTTTGTACCTTTGGAGTTTTTTTATACTCGCATCTGTGAGACCCACGAAAAAAAGAGTTGCAATAGTCCATTCGGGACAGAACTAAGGACACAACAAGCGTTTTGATAGATTCTTGTGAGAGCAGAAATTTCATGTGTGAAATCTTGTGCAGCTCAATGTACATTATTTTTACAGAATGCTTAATTTGGTGGTCCATTGAAAGTGTGCTGTCAAGAAAAACTTCCAGTAATATTAAAGGATTAATGGTTCATGTTTTTAAATTTTGAGTCCGTGGAACATAAAAGAGCCTCAGTTTTTTCCCTTGTTCAGCTTCAATTTATTTTTTGTTCTCCATGATTTTATAGATAGACTGCACTTTTCATCTCATTTTGAGTGGGTCAAGATGTTCTAGAGACACATCTTTGTAAAGCTGGATATCATCTGCATACATGTGATAATGGGTGTCATGCTTTCTAATGACCTGATTCAAATGTAGAGTGTACAATGTGTATACAATTGGACAGAGAACAGAACCTTGGGGGACACCATACTTAACAGAGAATTTTCCAGAAATTGTTCTGTTGACGGAGACAGATTGGGTTCTACCTGTAATTGTAAGATAGGATTCAAACCAATCCAGGACAGCGCCTATAATGCCAAATTTGACTGACAGCCCGTCTAACAAAATAGCATGATCAATTGTGTCAAAGGCAGCAAACAAGTCCAAGAGTGTAAGAACAGCAATATTCCCATTATCATATGAAACAAATATATCATTGATAATTTTCAACAACGCATTTTCAGTGCTATGATTAGCCCGATATGCTGATTGAAATGTCTCGATGAGGTTGTTCAGATCTAAATGTTCTTTTGATTGCATGAGTACTACCTTTTCTAAAATTCAAGAAATGAAAGGAAGATTAGAAACAGGCCGGTAATTGTTTTCAATTCTTCTGGGTCAAGTTTACGTTTTTTGAGAAGTGGAGTCACAATAGACGATTTGAAGCAGTCAGGGACAACGCCTGTCTTAAAAGAATAATCAATGAATTTATTGAAATTCCGATGTAAAACATAATATAGACTACTTGGTACAGCAATACAGTTTAAGCAGTTGTCCATATCATGATCTTCGATAAGTGAAAAGAGCGTCACAGGGGGTAAAGTTATCATAATATATATTTCAGTCATGACTTAAACTCACAAGTATGTCTTGCCTGCAACAAAGAAAGAGATTTACAGTACTGATGTACTACAGCTAAAAGCTGAACAAGAGGGGAAAAGATAGAAAAATCCACAACTATTTGCGACCACCATTGAAGGCACAGAGAATTTGTTCTATCTCTTGAGATGATATAAAACGCACTCGATGAGTACAATAACACAGACATTGTTGCCATAGGTATAAAATTGGAATGTTGGCACATAGTACCAATAAACCCTAAACAACAGATAAAATATTAATGAATGCATTCTTTATATATGTATGTAACTAATTCATCATATGGCGTATTTCAATGTCTTAGATAGCAGCATTAATTCCAGTATAAACTTGTAATATATTCTGTTGGGTTTTTTTCCGGGACCGTCAGAGCAAATTTGAGCTTTCTGCTGTTTTTCAGGAATTTTGTGTCCTTGAAAGAGTTTGTTAAATTGAAATCTACCCTGTCCACCACATGTGGTAATCTCAGGGTGAATTAAGAGGCAACAAAAGATGAATTTGATTTGATTTGCTTTTACCCACATCCATAACTAAGGTGATCT
>JAXRKP010000783.1:70000-87500 GCA_037039925.1 Doris montereyensis | reverse complement strand
TAAATTACATATTTAAAACAATGAAAAAAAACAACAACCCATGGAGTATGTGTAACATGTGGATAGACACATTTATACGTATACATTTCATAAACTATTGAAAGAGACAACCTTTTGTACCATTTTGACCAATCACAAGGCAAAGATTGTTACAACATGACTATCTTTTTTTGTTTTTAATCTTTCACATTGCATATCGTGTACGATATACAGATGGATTACGTCCTGTGAATGCACAAATGAAGATGACAAATCACGTTTTTTCCATACAAGATGTCAACAACAACTTTTCTTCTCTTGTTTTGATCATGTGCTCGTCCAAGCCAAGTTTTATCCCATCTCCGGATGAATGATCGTCAGTTTTAACCATCGCTAAGTCTTTCTCCAAAATCTGAAATAATAAAAAAATGGAAAGATACTCGTAAAGAAATGTGTAAAAAAATTAAATATGGAAAGTTGCCAAGTTTTAAAAATAAAAAATAAGCAGCCAACACCCTTATGTGACCTGTCAATCCCTCTATTTTATCAAATGATGTGAAGTGTAACCTGATCCAGAAAGGGTTATTTATCAAAATCAAACCCAAACAGGGAATTAATGGTTTTAGGAGATTTAAACGCTAGAGGAGACAACAATGTAGAAACATTAGGAGGAGTAATAGGTAAAGAAGGAAAGACAACTTCTCCAAATGGAGAGAGACTAATAGATTTTTGTCTAAAGAATAAGATGAAAATAGCTAATATATTTTTCCTCATAAAGAAATCCACAAATATACAAGAGTAAATGAAGACAGATGTGAAAAGTCAATCATAGACTACATAATAGTTAGCAGCTCCCTTTTTTACAGTACAATGGATGCTAGAGTAAGCAGAGGAGCTGAAATATTTAGTGATCATCACCTAGTGATAGCCAAAATGAGATTATTAACTGGAGAATAACAAACAGAAAAGGAAAGAGAAGAAAGCTACTAAACTCAAAATAGAAGAACTAAATAAACCAATTGTAAAACAAATATACCAATCCAGGATAAAAAAATCTATCAGTGAAAGGCAGATAGATCTGAAGGAAAGCACAATAGAAGAAAAGTGGCACATATATAAAGAAACACTCCTCAGTTGTACTGAAGAGGTCTGTGGTAGGAAACAATTAAAGGAGATAGGAAAAGAACAGCGTGGTGGAATGAGAATGTCAAGACTAAGATCAAAGAAAAGAAGGATGCCTGGAAGAAATACTTGCAAACAAAGAGACCAGAGGATAGGATATATTACGTGAGTAAAAGAACTATCGCCAAAGAGGAAGTTAGGAAAGCAAAACAGGAACAGTGGGAAGAGTTTGGACAAAGACTTCAAGAAAACTATCAAGGAAATAAAAAACTGTTGTGGGGAGCAATGAAGAGCATGAGAAAGACAAAAGCATGCCCAATACGACAAATTAAGAACACCAAAGGAGAAATAGTGAAAGGAGACAGCGAAAGCATGGAAACGTGGAGAAAGTATTTTCAACAATTACATAATCCCTCCAGAACATATGAAACAAAGGAAACAGATCAATTATTAAGAGTAACAAGTAATCGAGATGAGACAGCTGAAGATGTAGATATCTCAATGGAAGAACTTCAAACAGCTATAAGAAAAGTGAAATTAGGAAAAGCCCCAGGAGCAGCTCAAGTTTATCCAGAAATGATTAAAAACCAAGGGAGAGAGGCAGACAAACTACTACATGCAATATGTCAACAAGCATGGAAGTTCAAACAGGTGCCAGACGACTGGAATAAGGGAACAATAGTACCAATAAACAAGAAAGGATCAACTATGGAATGCTCAAACTATAGAGGGATATCACTACTTAGCGTACCAGGAAAAGTTTCTGGAAATGAGACTAAGGAAAAGAGTAGAGGATCAGATTGAAGAACACCAGAGTGGATTTAAAAAGGAAAAAGTGTACAAGATCACATATTTACAATTAGACAAATAATAGAAAAATTCCTTGAGAGAAACATTGACTTGCACCTGTGTTTTATTGACTTAGAAAAGGCATATGACACTGTGAGGAGGGACGAACTATGGCATTCCTTAAAATTTAATGGAAGCCAATAAAAGATTTTACAATAAACCAACATGTGCAGTGAGAGTAGCTGGAAATGTATCTGAATAATTTGATATAGATATAGGAGTAAGACAGGGTTGTGTCCTTAGTCCTCTTTATTTATCACATTTATGGATTCAGTCGCAAAGGCATCCTCAAAAATGAAGAACAAGAATGTAGGTATGTGGAAGCTCAAACCAGTAAATGTATCAATGCTTTCATTTGCTGATGATTTAGCTCTGTTTGGAAAATCAGAAAGGGACCTCAGTCAAATTTCAACATAATGAATAATGAATTAAATAAAAGAGGAATGAGTAAATGCAAAGAAGACCAAAACAATGCTAGTAACCAGGAAGCTAAAACACAAAATCTTAAAATAGGCAGAGAGAATTTAGAACAAGTTCAAAGCTACAATTACTTAAGATCCAGCTATCAATTTTTGAAACTGGTTGGTTCCTGTTCCTCAGCCATCAAAAAAGGGGCCACTCAGTAGACAGTAAATCTATTTATAAACCATCATTGCATTTCACTCTGACCGCCGAAATTTGTTGTGTCACAGGAAAAGGCTGCTGGAATACATATAAGCCAGCCGGGAAAAAAAGCTGCGATGGTTTTTTTAAAAGCCGGAATGCATGTATCGATATCAAATTGAAAAGGGAAAAAGAATGATAACAAATACTATAAAATCGACACAGTACTAATAAAATTATTAAAATTTTTCAAAACTGAAAGAAGTTCAACTTAAATATTTCTTTCTCAAAAAAATCTTATTTGAATTTTTCGGATCCAATTTTGATAGGACTGACTGGAATCAATCTGTCCGATGCTAGAATTAATTTATTTCTACTTCAGATTTGTCACGATGAAGTTCTAGACTGCCATTTTTAGTATCCTGATGTGAGTTTTTTTGCAGGGCTTAGCTGCATGGTTTATTGGTTTCCCTCTCCTTCTGGGCCATCTTAATCCAAATACAGATTTGTAATAAGTCATGCTCTCAGTCCAGGCAATCTCAAAGATCAAACACACTGACAGTTTTACAGCAAGTATTTATGAATATTTTGTAGGCAGATTTATCTTTTGCTAGTTACATTATTTTACAGGTGCCCTTTGTTTAAAATCTTCGTTTCACGCTTCAGTAAAAAAAACATTTTTAAATTGATCCCAAGATTAGGAAATTTTGGGCAAGAAATAACGAAGATACAAACAATTTACACACCTTTGGAAATTGTGTATCAAAGTTATTTTCCTGTGTACAATCTATCATTTTCTACCTCTTTGAGGAATCAAAGATGACTTTAAATGTTATAGTGCAATAGACATGATAAAAAAACTGCAAACCTATTTCAGTGAAATTTCAAACATTAAAAATTTCTACCACATTTACTTAAAAAGTCTTCGCTGTCATTGTACTGAAATTGCGGTCATTTCCACATAGGTAATTGGTTCTAGAGTGCTGGACAATGTTATTGAGGATGTCTCCACCCATGTCAATTGGCAATGGGCAGTCTGCTGTCGAAAGGGTTAAAGGACCACTGAAGCAGTTACTTATAAACAATCCTCGATATATCACATATTTTATAGTATAAATAGCTGTATCAGTTATAGAAATGAAACCAGTGCCCTCTAAGAAAAACCATCACTGAAAATCTTGCCTGTGGGGGCTAAGCCTGTGGCAAAATGTCATAAATTCAACAGACCTTGAAGCCATTTTGAATAGTCGTACAATGCAGGAATAAATTCCTTGGAATATGAATTCTAAATAAAAATAATAAAACTATTAGGGTTTTAAAAAAAGCCAATCATCTATCATCATATCTCTCTACTATTAGGGTTTTAAAAAAAAGCCAATCATATCATCTACTTCTAGAAAAGCCAATCATATCATCTACTTCTACTATTAAGGTTTTAAAAAAAGCCAATCATATCATCTACTTCTACTATTAGGGTTTTAAAAAAAAGTAACTTTAGATCAGTGTTACATCAATGATTTGGGAGATCCATAGACTAAAAAAAAAGGAATAATCAAAACAAAATTTGTCTGTGTTACTACTGTTACCTTTGTCACCAGGAATCGTGCAGCTTCATCTATGTTGATATTCTCTTTGGCTGACGTTTCAAACCAACCTATAAAGCCTTTCTCTTTGCAAAATTCATCCATCTGTGATGTGTTATTAACTAAACCTTCCTTGGTTTGGTCACACTGAAAGAAAAAGAAAATTATTATAAAATATGCAATATATTTCAACTGTCTTTACTCAAACACATCCTTTCAAAAAACATGGCCAAATCATTGTTTGAAAAACCAGGGAAAAATTTTGAGAAATTTAAAAGGGTTGTCAAATTTGTCAGTTATGTGCATATATGTGAATTCTATTTACATTATGATAACTCAATGTCAGCATTTTTCCTGGGTATGCCAGCAAAAGACAGACAAAGTTTTTGATTCATTAGAATTCACCCCATCCATCGTATAGTGCGCTCTCTTTTCATGACACGGTGATGGTGCCAAAGCAAAGTCAAAAGGGTTCCAATGGTGAAGCCCACAGACTTATTTCTAGTCTATTCCTCTGCATTTGTAATATCTTTACTCTAAGGGGCTTTAATAATATTCTATGTCTTATTCTTCCGTCCATCATGTGTGTGATTTCAGGGTAAATGGAGACAAAAGACACTTGAAAAAGTGAAAAAGAAAATAAGAACAACCTACCAGTAGCCCCACCAATGGCCCACACACAAACACAAAACACCAAAAGGGAGAGGGCAGCAGCCAAAACGCTCTTATTAAATAAGGATTGAATTATTGTAATTTACACCCTTCATCAGTTGTTGTGATTCTAAAGTGAATTGTAAGGAAAAAACAGGACAAGAGGCAAACGTTAAAGAATGAAAGGATAGAAACAGGATCTGCCAGCACCACCCAACAACAACTAACCACCTGCCTTATTCAGTCAAGATAGACTTGTTAATTTGTTTTCATTGAAATTTACCCTGTTCACCATATGCCGTGATCTCAAGTTGAATTAAAAAGGAAGAGCAAGTATAAGTGAAAGAGTGAAAGGAAAGAAGTAGGATCTATCAGCAACTTCCCACCACTCGCCTACCTTGTTCAGTCAAGACAGGCATCTGAGTTCTACGTAATCTATTGTTTCGTTTTTAAAATATAAATGGTAGCTTGTTTGACAAAATTGATATTGGAGCACCCCAAGGGCCTGTCCTTGCACCTATACTCTTTTCTATCAACACCAATGATTGTAAAACTATTGTTTTGAAAACATCCCAAAAATAAAACGACCAGATGATGCATCTATCCAAGTTCTTATCAGATCAAGTAGATCTAATCAATTATGCTCAAGAAATCAAAAGGTTTGTAAAATGATGTGATAAAATTATTTACAACTTAATGTCAAGAAAACAATAATATTATTATAAAATATGAAAAAGTAAAAAGAGTCAATGAATATAAATATCTTATAGCATAATTTATTATGAGAAGATAGAATGGCAAAAACAATCAAATAAAGTTTTAAAGAATGTATTTTATAAGGAAGCTTTATAAGTTTCAAATTAATAATATTTTAATAAGATTTTCTATGAAGCTCATAAAAGTATTATGATTTGTAGTATAACAACAGCATGGAGAGGGAAAATTAAAGGATAGAAAAAGAAGAAATTTAATAGGACACTGAAACACGTAGGGAAACTGATAAATTATAATACAGAGCCAGAGAGCTTTGAAGATTTGTATAAGAATCAAGCAAGATCAAACTCAGGAGTATACTTAGAGACAACACCCATCCTCTTTTCCCCATACCCAAAACAAGTAGGAGAAGCAGCTGACTTATACATTTAAAATCCCACTGTTATATTTTAGATCTTTTCTTCCAAGAGCCATACGAAATTTTGACCATACTTAACTTTGAAATGCATAATTATCTTTCACTTCGAAATGAAAAATGATGAATGAAGAATGGATATTTTATGATTATTTGATGAATGTATGAAGCTAAGCTGATTTGTCATTAATTATTGTTTATGTATTGTTTAACAACACTATCTTTTTTTACAGCTACCTATCTTATACCTGTATAAATTTCTTCTAAAATCTTTAAACTGATAATTCAAATTAAATTTGTTTTTAATTTAAATATATTGATGTATTCTAATTCCTGTTTAATGGATTAACAAAGATAATGAAATTGAATTAAATTAAATTGAATTTCTATCATGATACAATATTACTACAAAAAAATAATTTCCTTAATTGAACATCACATGGACGACACAGGTGTGTAGGTGTGTTACAGGTGAGATTGCTTAACCGAATCAAACTTAAAGATTATCATGAGGCAGATAATAAATTTCATTTATCAAAGTCCTGTGGCACAAGTCAATGTGTACACACTCCATAGTCAAAGTCCAGGATGCTGGGACTTTCCCCCTTTCCTGTTCTGTACATTACACAGGCAAGATTGTTTCTTTAAGTTTATCCATCATTGTGGTGATTTCAGGATGAATTAATAGGAAACAGCATGATGAAAGATAAGTGAAAAAAGAATGAAAGGAAAGGATGGAGGACCCAACAGCCACACAGGCAAGAAAAGAAAAAAAGAAAAGAAAAAAAAAGAAAAAAGAACTTTATCCTTTCTCTCTTTCTCTCTTTCTTTTGAGCCCTCTTAGAACGGTACTTTTTAACCTTTTTCTTTGTTATTCTTTCCTGTGACATTCTTCTTATATCTTTTATATCTAGGATTCCAGACATTTTTATATGTATGTGTATGTGTGCGTGTGTTTGTATGTGTTGTGTGTGTGGGTGTGTGGGTGTGTGTGGGTGTGGGTGTGTGGGTGTGGGTGTGTATGCGTGTGAATGAAGTTAATGAAGAATGTTAGGAGAGTTGAAGTGAGAAGCCTAAATGACTGAATGCCCATGTTTGGCAAATGGACAAACCTTGTTTGCTAATAAGACACATGGCACCCGATGATCCGTCAGGGAGCTGAACCCCCCACTGTCAAAGGTCGTTCTTCCACTTCGTGACCGCGTCAAATGTGGATGCCCTTGTGACGTCAAACACAACACACGCCCGACGGCTTCTTTGTAGTAAACTCTGGTCATATTGCCAAACCTTTCCTGACCTGAGGGAATGAAAGATGAATTTTGACTTGATTTGATTTGATTTACCCATTCCACAACTAAGGTGATATCGGGGGTTTTGGGTAGGATTTTTAATTTTGCCCAAATTTAAAACAATAGATGGACAAAGGTGTCGGTAGCTTAGTCAAAGAGCGTCTGACTACCACTCAGGAGGCATGACTTCAATTCTCAGTCAGGGCAATTGTTTTTGGCCCTCCTGTTGACCCAGTAGTGAATGGGTATTTAGGTCTATTCAGACAATTTAAAAAAAAATTGTGGGCTTGAACTCACAACCATTAGATTTTGTCTTTTGGACCATCGAGTCCCCTGATTATCCCAGATAATACAAAAGAAGAAGAAGAAGAGTGGTGATACATTGCTCCATGGACAAGACGTTAGTCTGAAAAAGTTTTGCTCCCACATTGATGATGGTATCCTTTTGCGCTAGGGCCTGTTAAATATCTTCCATGGGGAACACATTCAACATCTGACCCAGCATTGCAATCCAATCCAACCTCACGATCTCCACCCAACAATGTCAAAACAGGAATACGTTGAAGCGGCGTGTGTGACACTAACCAACTTAAGGGCGTCCTACTGAATTTTCAATGTTTTTGGCTAATTTTTTCCTGCCAATGTGTTGCATCTAAGGTACTATGTAAATGTAAAAAATTTTGCGAAAAATTATTGAATGCGTGTTGAATTTTGATGCAAATTTAAAAAATCTTAAAATCTCAAAAAGTATATGAGCAATGTTCTTTTCAACATATTCTTTAAACCCAAATGGGTAAGAAATCATCTTGTTTCATTTGCTTAAAAAAATGCAATGGATAAATTTTGTAATATTTTGATTTTAAAGGTGCACAAAAGATATGAAAATCAAAATAAACCAGTCAAAATCTCTAGTTCCCAATAACAAAATACTAGTCTAGCTGTGTACCAAATTTCAACCTCTGGCATGATTCCAAAAAACGTTGTAGGAAATCATGTCTTTTGAAAAAAAAAATTCAACTTTCTTCAGAATGATACCTATTAAAATTGCTATTAGTACCTTTTCAGGCTTTATATAAAAAAATCAACTGATGTACTCGATTCTAAAGATGTTGATCATTCTAGAGTGGATTTGGAAAATAGGTATTATGAGCCCAAGACTCTACTAAGCTTTATTTACAAGCTCCCAATTGAAATCATCTTGTTTCATTTGCTTTTGCTGGATGTGACTTTCAGCTTAACTGGATTTCAAGATGTAGGAAGAACAACAACTCACCTGCAATGTCCCTAACAATCTCAGTGTGATAGAACACAAACAACAAATTTTTATCGACACCAATCTGTAGAACATAAACAACAAATGTAAGATGTAAGATGTAAGTAACAGTAACACCTCCTTGGCTGAGAACTAATATTGGCTCGGTGGCCAGTTTTAACAACCATTGCGTGTAGGTTTCAAAACTGACTAGTCAACAAAATTTAGTTTCAGTAGGGATTGTAAATCTGGGAAGAATTACAGAAAGAAAAAGTAATATTAGTTGGTGTCCTAGCAGTAGTAGTAGCAAGCAATAGGAGTAAAATCATCACCATCACCATCGTCATCGTCATCAGCAGCAGCAGCAGTAACAGCAGCAGCAGTAGTAGTAGTAGTAGTAGTAATAGTAGTAGTAGTAGTAGTAGTAGTAGTAGTAGTAGTAGTAGCAGTAGCAGCAGCAGTAGTATTAGTAGTAGTAGTGGTAGTAGTAGTAGTAGTAGTAGTAGTAGTAGTAGTAGTAGTAGTAGTAGTAGTAGTAGTAGCAGCAGTAGTAGTAGTAGAAGTAGTATTAAGCAGCAGCAGCAGTAGAAGAAAGTAGTAGTATCAGTAGTAGTAGTAGTAGTAGTAGTAGTAGTAGTAGTAGTAGTAGTAGTAGTAGTAGTAGTAGTAGTAGTAGTAGTAGTAGTAGTAGTAGTAGTAGCAGCAGCAGTAGCAGCAGCAGCAGCAAGTATCAGAGATATCACAAACTAAATCCATTATTCAAGGTGTAGGAGTGACTCACTGTGGCTCTGTAGTGTTGGGAAAAGAACTGGTGGACATATCGTTTGATGATGCTGGTCTTGCCTGTGCCCAACTCGCCGATGACTAGAATTTTGTAAAGGTGCTCCTTCTTCTCACCCCACTAGCCTGCAATGAGAAAAAAAAAATGGCAAGAGCCAGGAATGTAAAAACAGAATTTGGGGCTAAAAATGAAAGGAGTTCTACGTGTACCTGTAGATTTGGTGCTGGACGTAGACAAAAGTGATGGATCATAGGTATGAAACAAATGCACACAGAGAGAGAGAGAGAGAGAGAGAGAGAGAGAGAGAGAGAGAGAGAGAGAGAGGGAGAGAGAGGGAGGGAGGGAGGGAGGGAGGGGGAAGAGAGAGGGAGAGAGAGAGAGAGAGAGAGAGAGAGAGAGGGAGGGAGGGAGGAGAGGAGAGGGGAGAGAGAGAGGGGAGAGAGAGAGAGAGAGAGAGAGAGAGAGAGAGAGAGAGAGGGAGGGAGAGAGAGGGGGAGGGAGAGAGAGAGAGAGGAGAGAGAGGAGAGGAGAGAGAGAGAGAGAGAGAGAGAGAGAGAGAGAGAGAGAGACAGCGCACATTTTTTTTTATTATTATAGGATTCCGATTTCTGTTAGAAATATTTAAAAAAAACCAAACTAGTGTGCAAGGGAACAGAATGCCTAGTTTAGTTGTTGAACTATATAGAACCTTTGAACAATTGAATGAGGCGAATGAGGGATGCGCCTTGCAACTACAGATATAAACAGGTCACGTACATTTCTGTAGCAGAAAATTAAAAGCGTTATCAGAAATGTGACAACTACACTGATATGCCAAATTGACCTTTTCATTGTACGACGGATCTCTATGAAGTGTCGCTTTATCACATAATTGACGTTACGAAAAAGAGTTTGCTTTGAAACAATGGAAGCTAGTCGCTTGATCGCATAGTATGTTTGTATTGTAGCTTGTAATGAAAAGAATGTAGCTAAGGCAGTTATAATCAAAATCAGGTATCTGTTGTAAACGATATAGATGGAGACATAGTCCGTATCCTCGCACAAATGCAGGCTCACCGACTGTATCTCATTTATCCCTCCCCCCTCCAGTACTCTATTTCATTCAAAGTCCTTTTCAACTCCTTGGGAAGTATACAGTTCTCGAGCCTGTTAGGCACTTCGTAATCTGACACGATATTTCTCTACTTACAGCTGGAGTACTCATTCACACCTGAGTCAAGTGAAGAAAGTAGAGTGAAGTACCTTTCTAAAGTTTCAAAAACGTTGTGCAAAAAAACAACAACCCACACCTATTGCCAGACGGCATGGGGTTTGAACCATTGTCGTTGTGATTACAATCTCACAACACTGCGTGTAACGTTGTAATCACAACCACTGATGAGATCTCTATTCGCACATTTTATTTTATCCCAGCGGTGTGTTTCTTTAAAAAAAAAAAAAAGGTTTTATCCGCACCCACAGGTTAGGTGATCTCCGGGGGGGGGGGGGGTGTAGAAATTTTAATTGTGCTTGGACTGCCCTGTAAACAGCCGATGGATCTTTAATGTGCACAGAGTGTTATGATCTGCACACGGAACCTCCTTTTTATCGTTCGTCTCCGATGGGACTAGGTGTTGACCCATCTACCTGAACCAGGGGGGAAGAGAAATGGGAGGGGTGGATTTTGCTGAAAAAGACCTCAAGAAATGTTTCAGCCATTGGCCGGGGCTTGGAACCCACGACCTTTGGTTTGAGAGTCTACACCGTGCCTCTGGACTACCGAGTCCCCCCCCCGCCCGTAAATCCCCATGAACAGCCAATAGATCTTTAACGTGTGAAGAGGGTTGTCCATATGCACACGGGATATCCTCTTTATCGCAGGTCCCCGATGGGACTAGGTGTCAATCCGCCTACCTGGAGCAAGGTTGGGAGGAAACCGCCGGATGAAAAAACACGTGCAAAAGCGACAAGAAAAAACCCCATATATGACGGTTCTTTTCTTAAAATTTACCACGTCCACCAATTGCGGTGATCGAAGGGTGAATGAAGAGGAGATAGTGAGATTGTTTGTTTAATGGAATTTACATCAACCATTTGCAGCGATCTCAGAGTGAGGTAAAAGGAAACAGCAAGATGAAAGGATAAGTAAAAGAGTGAAAAGAAAGAAGTAGGACATCTAGTAGGAAAAAGTAAACGATAAGAGCAATAATGGTAGTGCTAGTGCTAGCAAGAAAAAAACGTAAACGATAAGAAAGCAATAATGGTGGTGCTAGTGCTAGTAGAAAAAAGGTAAACGATAAGAGCAATAATGGTAGTGCTAGTGCTAATAAGAAAAAGGTAAACGATAAGAGCAATAATGGTGGTGCTAGTGCTAACAAGAAAAGGTTGTAGACGTTATTGAATTCTATCCCATCCAGCGTAATACTATACGGTGATCTCGGAGGTGAATTACGAAGAAACAGCAGGACGAAAAATAAATGAAAAAAAGTGAATGGAAAAGAAAACGTTCTGATGTAGGACCTACCAGAAACACCCTCAATGGCCCGTATGTGTGTGAGTGTGAGTGAGTGTGTGTGTGTGTGTGTGAGTGTGAGTGTGCACGTGTGTGTAAATGCGAGAGGGTGATAATAGAGCACGTGCTATTATTTTGTCTTCAAAAAGCATATCGTCAGTTGTAACACATAAATACCAAGGTCATATTTTTTAGACGTTTGTGAAAAAAACAAGGAAGCTTCCTAAAACTTCCATTTTCAATAATCTTGACTACAAAATTAAATTATTTGATTTTAATTTGAGCTCTCTGGTTGGTTGATTTCCTATAGATATTTTTTTAAGGCTAGAAGGAAAACAACTAAAGATATCTTTATGTGCTATTATCTAAAAAAATTTGTTAAAGTTTTTACTTATGTCTGATTATGTATTTATGTCCTACAACTAAACGATATCGGTACAAGGTACATGTCGTTTAATGAAACCAGGATATGGAATTGTCACGACCAATAACTAATAACACATTCCATCGACCTCTCCTTTTACGATAACTACCAGTCTACAGTTGATTGAACACGAACAAAAACGCATTCATACTTGTCCGTTCCTAGTTTTTAATTTCGCACAGGACTGAGATAAAAAAATGGCTGATCGTTTCCTTAAGTTGACACGTACCGTCAGATCTAACCATCATAACTATTTATGCGCATAAAAATAGTTTTCCCAGCGTTTTGGACTATGCCCATGTCAACCTTTAATACTACAGTACATGTTCTTGTTCTACTTACTACATACACGTAATTTGAAGAATGTATGAGTCTGGTTTAGAAACAAAATACTATTGTCATTGCACGATCGACCTCACTCCCAAGGTAGTCCAGAGACAAGGTGTTAGTCGGCCTCTCAATCAAAAGGTAACGGGTTCGAGCCCCGCCAACGGTTGAAAGGTTTTCTCGAGTGCTTTTCGAGCAAAGTTTATCTATCCCCTGCTGGTCCAGGTAGGTGGATCGACACCAAGTCTCAATCGGACACGGACGATAAAAGAGGTCCCCTGTGCAGATCGGTGCACGTTAAAGATCCCTTAGCTGTTTACAGGTAGTCCGGGCAAAATTTAAAATCCTACCAAAACTCCAGAGATCATTTTAGGTTGTGGATGTGGGCAAATCAAATCAAATCAAATCAAACCTCACTTCCATTATAGTTGGCCTATGATACTGATGCAATCGGTCATGACAATTCAATTATTTATGACGTCACTTCCGTCCATACGGCCCTTGTCGATAAGTCATGTACAATGAACAGACCTGTCCAAGGAACATTAGTCTTACTACGACTTAGTTCTTAGATTGCTCGATCAGCACAACTAGACTTATTGATATAGAATGGCGGGGTGCATGTCGATTAGCCAATCTGAACTGAAAATTTCCCAGAACGTACACAATACTATTATGTACATCTGTGTCAGTAAGTCCAAAACGCTTCGCTGACTTGTGTCTTAAGAAGTGATCCTCTCAAGCATAGCGAAGTGTGTGTGTGAATGAAAATCAGCCAAGAATTGCTGTTTACTTCTTCTTCTTGTACATTATTACAATTGAAATTCGTAAAATAAAAAAAAGAAGTGGAAGACATGTCATCGATGTGCTTGAAAAACCAGAGTAACCTCAATAGTATTATGTTGACTGCGTTCATAATCAATTCTAGTCTAGCTACTTAACTGCTTCCTTTCTTGATCTTCTTTCAATGCCTGATCTTGATGCATAGTTCCCCAGAGGGAAAGGGGGGGGGGAGGGGGGAGAGAGAGAGAGAGAGAGAGAGAGAGAGAGAGAGAGAGAGAGAGAGAGAGAGAGAGAGAGAGAGAGAGAGAGAGAGAGAGAGAGAGAGAGAGAGAGAGAGAGAGAGAGAGAGAGAGAGAGAGAGAGAGAGAGAGAGAGAGAGAGAGAGAGAGAGAGAGAGAGAACCCCAATGGTGTCTTGATCCCATTGGAATCACATCCCATTTCCCCCTGGCCTGAGATGACCGACTCTGTGACCACGTCACCTTAGCGAACTGATGTAAAGCGAAATCCTATACTCAAACTTGAGTCCTGATTTTTCTAGGCATACGGCATAACGTGTTACTTCGCCATTGCCTTCCAAACCGCCTTTACTAGCACCGAGTCTTAATTTCGCTGCTGAGTCGACAGGAGGGCCAAAATAATTTGCCCGGACTGGGAATCGAACGCGGGCCTCCTGGGTGGTAGTCAGACGTCCTACCCGCTGAGTTACCGGAGGTAGCTAATAGCAAATCGCGTGCTTCGAAGACCCAAATTTCTTTCTTTGATTGACCTTTTTCATCGCACTTTACACTGGAACACCACAGTATGTGGTGATCTCAGAGTGACTGAAATGGAAACTGCAAGATGAATCACAGCGCAAAAGGAAAGAAGCAGGACCTACCAATAGAACTCGCAATCCTCGTACAGATTGGTAGAATTATTTCGGCGTTGAAAGGGTGGCCTTTTGCCTAATGTAATTACTGGGGTCCAACAGATCGCCGAAGAATTAAGCCGCAGGACCCAAAACTGACCCCAAGTAAGCCGAGGTAGTAAGCAATTTTTTCGCCGTTTTAAGGGCTCTGTCGGAGCTCAAACAACTCATGCCCAATCATAAACAAGAAGATACAATTATTTTCATTGGAATACCTCCCTACCGCCTGTTTCCACACTTGACTCAGGTTAAAATGGGTACCAGCACCAGTTTGGAAGTAAAAAAAACAAACCAAAAATGGGTACCAGTACCAGCTTGGGAGTATAAAAATAAAATGGGTACCAGCACCAGCTTGGGAGTAAAAAAAACAATACAACTTGCGATATACTAGCGTCATGTCAAGGAGATGATCATTAACACGTGTCCCACTTCGCGCTATAGACACCGGGATAGCTCCGGTTATATGGGTCTATTCTGGCATAGATGTAAGGAATATCTACTAATACTAATACTATTACTACTACTACTACTACTACTACTACTACTACTACTACTACTACTACTACTATTACTACTACTATTACGACTACTATTACTACTACTACTACTACTACTACTACTACTACTACTACTTGTACTACTGCTACTGCTGCTAGTGATGCACTTAAACAATGATACTGATATCTAACAATCTTTAAAATGAAATCTTATGATAGATGGGACGGAGACTCACACTGAACGTGGTGGAGCTGAGATTGATGAGCTATAAAAAAAAAAAGAAGAAGCGTAGTCAAAGGAAAGTAGTGTATCAATACATGCGCACACATTTCTTACTTGTCATCTTTCAATTCACAATGAGAGTCGACATTCTTCGTTGCGCTTGACTACGCATCCATCCTCTAATAATCATTGACACCGATATCACAGCCATTTTGTACTATTCCATGCTACAATGTATCAAAACGGTGTCAGGTGTGAGAAAAAAACGGTGTCACTAGTGTCAGCCGTAGAAACCCAGTTTGATATAGTCGCAGGGCTACGGTTGGCAGTTTGCCCAACAGCTTTGTATCCATCTCTAGTATAACGTCTTTAGTCGGTCACTAGATTCAACATCGGAGAAAAAGAAGGAGCAGAGAAGAAGAGAAGAAGAAGAAGAAAGAAGAAGGAGAAGAGGAGGAGGAGGAGGAGAAGAAGAAGAAGAAGAGGAGGAGGAAGAGGAGGAGGAGGAGGAAGGAAGGAGGAAGAGGAGGAAGAGGAGGAGAAGAAGAAGGAATTAGAAGAAGAAGAAGAAGAAGGAGGAGGAGGAGGAGGAGAGGAGGAGAAGAAGGAGGAGAAGGCGGAGGAGGAGGCGGAGAAGGCGGAGGAGGAGGAGGAGGAGGAGGAGGAGGAGGAGGAGGAGGACGAAGAGAAGAAGGAAGAAGAAGAAGAAGAAGAAGAAGAAGAAGAAGAAGAAGAAATAGAAAGAAGAAGAAAAGAAGAAAGTGAAAATGGAGAGAACATAGGACCTACCAGTAGCGCCCTTCAACCACCACTACAATTATAATAACTTATGCAGTGACCTTAGGATGAATTGAGAGGAAACAGCAAAAAGAAAAGAAGAAGAAGAAAAGAAGAAAAGGAAAAAAGACGTATGACCTACCAGAAGACCACATCGATCACCCGTGAAGTCTTTGACTAGAAGGAAGATTTGCTTCACAGATGATGTCTAGTTGGAAACCCAGAATGGCCCCATACTGTATAATATGTTATAACCGAAATCTCTTAAAAGCTCATCATTAAGGCCTATGGTATCCTTCAAATTATTAAGGAACTTTTTCGAAGATTAATCTATAGACTTGTAGCAGGGGAATAAGGTGGTTTCACAAATCTCTATATATTATACAGTATGTCAAAATGAAGGGTTATATTCACATGTTTAATGGTTTTTTGTGCAAGACAAAGAATTTGATTTGTCAATATTTATGTCATCTAATTCAATGACTCAAAACCTGACATTTTGATACCAAATTTGATGCATTTAGCAACGACAAGAAGAAGAACAAAAAACTTAGATCAAAGAACATAACTTTTTTGTAATTCAAAGTAATTTTGCAAACATCTTAAAGAAGGAAAAAAAACAACACATGACGCAAATAAAGGCAAATATTTATTTGTGTATACACGTTATGGTGCGTATTTTCAATAGTCATCTATATGAGTGGGAGTTACATGTGATGTGTTGTGACTCGTTACTTACTTTTCATTTTGTAAACGTTTGAGAAATGGACATTTAGAATTGTGTCTCATGAAAAGAGGCTGAGTGAAATATTTTATAATGTTTGGTTGAAAATGACCATCAATTATCGTAGTTTCAGATCAAATTTAAAACATTGACTAACCCATCACTGTCTTTCATTTCAAAATGAGTAGCTTACGAATGGGAATATTTCTTTTGTATATGACTTTTAGGAATACCGCAGAGACACACACATGACCAGCAATGCAAGACAGCAATTATCAATGCTTATTGAAAGACACACAGACACAGGAATATACACACGCAAACACACATGTGCATACACACGTATAGACAAGCACACACACACACACATATATATATATATATATATATATATATATACACACACATATATATATATTCAAGTACACACATATACATAAGCATGCACACACAAACACACACACACATACATATTTTAGTTCATATTACTGCATTAATATTTATAATATTATACACACAGAGATAATATATAGCAAATATTGACATAGAAGATAATGAACAATATACGCAGATCTATGGAACTTGATATTTTAACGATAGTAAAATATTTATGCTTCTATGCTAATTGTTAACTCTTAACCGTTACTTGGGAAAATAGAGAGAGCTCATAAGATTATAGAGATTTATTATAGCCAATTTCACTTCGTATGGGCAACTTTTTTGCGGATGACTTTGATATTTTACATCATATCAAGTTCCAAATTTTGTGGTGGTCTTAAAATACTCATGTCGCAATATGCACTATATTTTTTAGCCAAAGATTTTGGACACAGCTTAAGACAAACAGAAAAAGTCTTCATAATAATATATAGCATTTGCCTTTGAAGGGGTGCGTGGTATTGCGACATGATGTTTTTAGTTTACGTAGATCTATGCAAAATCTAAACATGAACAGATATACGCAGATCTATGCAAAAACCTAAACATGAACAGATATAAAAAAAAAGAATTTAAGATATAAAAACAAAAGCATTTAGATCAACATTGCCCATATGAATTGAAATGGACTTCAAACTAACTTAATAATATTGTACTTTAGTGACACTA
>JAXRKP010000783.1:37500-62500 GCA_037039925.1 Doris montereyensis | reverse complement strand
CTGTAAGCAGCCAAGGGGTCTTCAACGTGCGCAGTGTGTTGTGATCTGCACACGAGACTTCCTTTTAAGTGTCCATCTCCGATGAGGCTAGGTTTCCATCCACTTACTTGGACGGTAGGGGTGGGGTTAGATTTTGCTCGAAAAAAATCGAGAAAATGTGTCAAACACTGACGGGGCTCGAACCCATTACCTTTTGGTTGGGAAGCTGATACCTTGCCACTGGACTACCGAGTCCCCCAAAACAATCGAGTAGAACCATGCGGCTAGAAAACGATTTGAACTATCTTTCACTTCCTTCTTTCCAAAACCGATCTACGTCCATATGGCAACTATCAATCTCGAGTATCTCTGCAAAACGACACAATTACAACATAATGTATTCAGCAGCCAGCATTTCGATTTGATGACAACGCTTACAACATTACAAAAAAAAAGCGTTTCATGATTTAACTCATCACAAAGGACAAGATAGCAGGATCATTCTTACCTCAATAATGCCCCCAGGCTCCATTAGCGAAAGAAAATCGAATGAAACGAAAGACACAAACTTTGGAAACGCACATGCACTCAACCTGGAGAGGTTGTAGCCTGTATGACTGTATGTGTGTGTGTCTACAGCTACTCAATAATAATATGCCTGGCAGTTTGCTGTGCTAGCATTAAAACCAGAGCCAAGGCAGTCAGCAAGTCCCCTCCGTACCCGTGCTAGTCGTGATTGGCCCGTGACACTAGACGAGTAAAGAAGGCACACGTCGGAGAGACGATAAGTATAGAGCACATCAAGTTATAATATAATGCTATTTTAAAGAATCTAGATCTACATGTACGCAACTCTAAACAGGAGAAAAGCGGAGGAGCGGCAGCTATTGTGACACAGGACGTCATGCATACACGACCGGCAAATGAAACGAAGCGAAACCAGTAAGGTGGCAAAACACAAATATGTTGTACTTATAATACAACTTACTATCTCTTCTTGTTAGATTTGTGTTTCATTGAAATTTACTCACTCCAACACTGCGGTGATCTCAGTTAGAGGAAGTGGTGTCGGTGGCCGAGCGGTTAGGCTGCCGGACTGGGTATCATTGGGTCCCAGGTTCGAATCCTGGCAAACTAGGCCCGACGTTATCGTCATTGAGAAAGACACTTGGCAGGTATATTCCCCACTCAACTTAGGTGCAAATGTGTACAACCACTGTTTGGGAGTAAAAACCTGCGTCAGATTAGCGTCTCGTCCAGGAGGTGATTCCTTACCACCTGTCCACTTCACACTATTTAAACCGGGACAAGCTAAGGCTCTATGGGCCATAACGGCCTTGAAGGAAATTTTTCCTTTTTTGTCTTTTGTTAGAGGATTTCATTGAATTTACGCTATCCACCATTGCGGTGATCTCCAGGGTGAACAAAGAGGCAACAGCAAGAAGAAAGATATAAAGTGATAGACGGAAAGGAAAGAAGTAGGACCTACCAGCAAACCTCGCCAACAGCCCGCTTGTTAGAGGAAGATAATAATACGAGGATAAGACCACAATGAGAAAAACAATTGAAATATAATCTGTTCACCATGATAGTATGACAACGTGTAAATATCAGAGTGAATGTAGGGGAAATAACAAGATTAAAAGACATGTGAAAGAGTGAAGGAAGTAATTAGGACATACCAGCAGCACGCATCAACCGCCCAGAGAAAGACCACCAAAAAAGAAAAAAAGAGAAAAGAAAAGAAGAAAAATAGAAAAACAGAAAAAAAGAAAAAGAAAAAAGAGATGTTGCAGGAAAATCAGAATGCTTCCGCCAACACAATCAAACAGCACTAAATGCTACACCGTTATCAATACATATTGTTATTATCAACCCTGGACCAAGCAAAACTAAAGTAAAACAAGACATTACGCCAAGAGACAGATATCAACCCCAACCCTGCTCCGTACCGGTAGTTTTTAACCGGTGGGAGTATACGATGCCTGGGGATATGGGAACCAAATGCTGGGGGGGAACCAGGAATAGGACTTGGTATCTGGGTACTGGGACCATGTTCCACAATCCATTCGGGGTCAGAGTTATCAATAGGTTACGATTTTTTTTACTTGATTTGATTACGAACATCCACAACCTAAGGTGACCTGGGGGGGGGGGGAGGGGAGGCTTTTTTGTAGGAATTTTTAATTTTGCCTGGACTGCACTGTGTAAACAGCCATGGGATCTTTCATGTGCACAGCGTGATGTGATGGGCTACAGGCCTCCTTTTCATCGTCTGTCTCGGATGGGACTAGGTGTCCCGATCCCTCTACCTGGACCAGGGGGGTGGGGAGAGGAAGGGAGGGGGAGAGAGAGAGAGAGAGAGAGAGAGAGAGAGAGAGAGAGAGAGAGAGAGAGAGAGAGAGAGAGAGAGAGAGAGAGAGGCGCGAGATTTTCCTAAAAAAATTTGAGAAAATTGTCGAACCGTTGGCGGGGCTAGACCCTTGGGTTGAGAGGCCGACACCTTGCCTCTAGACTACCGAGTCCTGCAATAGGTTAAGAACCCTTGCTTTAAACAGAAGAAAATAAACTATAAAAAAAAATCCAAATGGAATGAGAGGCATACATTGGATCGTCCTTGCCACCCAAGTTTTCAGAAATCACCAAGTCCTATAATTTAAGTAAGTGACTAAAGGAGTTCACATCAAAAGCTGAGTGGAGGAAGGCTTAACTCCCGTGTGTATGCCAGCAGCGTTTGACCTTATTAATAATTATGTTTGTGTCTCCACTTTAAAATCATCGGTGCTCTTGTATTAGACGCCAGATTTTGAACTGTGAGTCGTTGGTTCGGGTTCGCCTCTAGTTTGACACAAGGTACGCCATTCCGACGTCCCTGGAACAGAGAGGTCATGCGTTTCTCACCGCACCATTGACATTCTATCCAAGCGAAAATGGGTTCGACTATGACTGACTGGGAAGTTAAACCTAAAGACGAGACTTGCCCATGGTTCGTCTAATGAAATGTATCCACTCCCACCATCGTGGTGATCTCAGAGTGAATTAAGAGGAAACAGCAAGATACAAGAGAAGTGAAAGAGTAAAAAGGAAAGAGGGTAGGACCTACCAGCAGGGCCCGTCAACCGTCCACCCTGTCCATGGTGTGATGTTGTCTTGCCTGTGCAGATTAACGTTACAGAAACCGGGGTAGGTTACGGTTGTATGGTCCTCTTGACCTAAAAGAGAACTTTATTTCTTGTTTCGCTAGGGAAGACTGGATAGGCTGCAAAAAATTCCTATCAAATCTACACGATTTACAAACGTCCCTCGTACGCTTTGCACACGTTCGAGATCTCTATTACATCTCTGTGAAATGTTTCCAAACCCACGTTCAACACAGTACTTATCTAACACCGTGCAATCGTTTCTCTTGGTGTGCGCGCAGGAAGACCCTCAATAATGAAGTGGTGGCATTTAGACAGCTTTCACTCTCTGTGTAACGACACATTTAAAGCTCTCTTCCACAAACACGTACAGCAAGACACGTGCACACGTCTGATCTCTCACTCCCGCACGTATTCCACACAGACACAGGAAACCACATAAGCAAGACTCCATGTAAAAGCATGCGTTTGCACACGACGAATGAAACCATGTTTGTGGATATTTCATTCACTTTTCAGGGAAAAGCAAATTTTACGTAGGTAAACTGTGCTGTAAACGATATAAATTCTATATAAACTTTAAATGAATTATGGGCCTTTCATACCGTTCTTGTAAGGCAGCTACGGCCCATAAAGCCGAGCTTATTCTAGTTTCTATAACGTGAGGAGAAAGAGGATAGGAGGCTAGTCGGTCGCAGTGTACTCCCAGTTATTCATTGACTCGTTCAAATTTATACCAACCCACCTAGACGGCGATCTCAGGGCGAATTGAGAGAAACAGCCAGACGAAAAATGAGTGAGGAAGTGGAAGGCAAGAAGTAAGACCTACCAATAGCCTCCACAACTGCTCTCTTACACACACACACACATATACATACATACACACAGCGTTGCACTCAACAGGGTAGAGTCCCGATTTGTCGGGCATAGGGCGTTACAATCTGCCATTGCTTTCTACCCTGGAAATAGCTGCCAATTTGCTGCTGGGTCAAACAATTTGCTTTTTTCATGGAAATTTGACTCGTCCACCTATGAGGCAATCTCAGGAAATAGCAAGATGGGCGATAGGTAAACGAGTGTAAGGAAAGAGGTAGGACCTGTCAGTAGACCCCACCAACCTGCCACGATGTCGGCAAGAGGGACATGACGTATCATTCTGCCCGTATCAGAGATCGAACTGAGCAAATCCATCAAGAACTGAAATCTTTATCTTAATTAACACAAAACCCACTTTAATAAACTTACACGAATTAAATAAACCTAATGCAAAGTTTAAAGCACAGAAGACCTCTTAATTTAAAACACTCTGCTTTTCGTCAAACCTCTAAAGACATGCTCCCATGCATGGAAGAAGAAAAACAAAGCACGAAGCACTGATCGGCGCACTGACAATCCAAATGAAACGAATTATGAAAATTAAACGTTCAATCCATTGCACTGTCGTGGTAAATCTCAAAACTCCGAACAAGCTGCACGATTCGTGCTGGAACAAATCCGCGACGCCTTCAATGCAAAACAAAACGGACAATTTTAACACTTGCCCGATCATGTCCGCTTGCCATCAGTGGTTATCGGACACGGCGGATCAAGTAGTTGGTAGTAGTCTTTAAAGAGAGGAGAGCACCTTTGAAGATCACCATTGACAACCCCCACCGAAATACAGTCAACTATATAAATAAATAAGAAGAGTCCTATCACCCGGTACGAGTACAGACACTACGCACACTTCGGTACGACACATTAAATGTGTTCCGGTAAAAGATTAAACGCGAATGGTTTTGACGACTAAGAGGTATTTCTTTGGTGACCTCATTGATCCACTCCTTACTTGCCGGTAAATCTATCTGTCTCTGTTTGTCCTATCTGTCTGTCTGTCTGTCTGTCTGTTTGTCTGCCTGCCTCTCTCTCTCTCTCTCTCTCTCTCTCTCTCTCTCTCTCTCTCTCTCTCTCTCTCTCTCTCTCTCTCTCTCTCTCTCTCTCTCTACTCTCTCTCTCTCTCTCTCTCTCTCTCTCTCCTACACACACACACACCAAACACACATATTTCATGTCAGACACACAAACGCACATCTCATACACACTCATATGTTTCGTACATCCACGATGAATACACATAATACTATACATTAAATTGTAATGACTTAAGTGGTTATGACTATGTATCTTTTTGACACGCAGAATCTGCAATAGCCCAGACAGGAGGCACTGATTGCTAGCCGTGGACAATCATATTTACGAGCTCTCTTTTACGTGGCGTCAAATTCTCATCACTCGAGTCACGCAACAACCAGTCATCGAATCTCGAAATTCAACGGCACGATGAACGAACTATTCTAAACGGCTATCTAGGCAAAGACAATAATAAAGGGCTGGCAAAAACTGGTCACATTCAGTAATAAGTCAGCCAGACCTGTGTGGCAAAATATATTATTGTCAACTGCTTGCGAAGCATATTATTGTCAATTGCTTCGCCAAGCATAATATTGTCAATTGCTTGCCAAGCATAATATTGTCAATTGCTTGCCACGTATAATATTGTTAATTGCTTGCCAAGTATAATGTTGTCACCATAACTTGCCAATCGATTATCCATAAAGGTGTGATCATTACATTCTAGCGAGCAGTGAGTAAGGCTGCAAACGCATTAGCTTCAGTCCGCCAGATTTCCACTTGTGAATGAATTTGGGAGACAAGACATTGAATTGATTCTACAATCGGAGTGGCTCCAAGTCATTTGCCATTCGAGACCCACGCGTGATTAATGACACCATACTTCAACATAAAGGCACTGGGCGCATGTTGGCATTACAGCCTTTGTAGCTCTAGAATGAAAATCACACACACACACACACACACACACACAAAGTTTGGATTTTTTGTTTTGTTTCAAACTTTAGCCCAAAATTAGGAATCTTCACATCCATACATAATTTGTGTCGCATGATTCAAATATCAAGTAAAAAACAACTTTTAATTTGAGTAAAGTTTTGCACCAACAAAAATAGGGATTGCATTCTTCCACTGAGTTGATTTCAGAGCTCCTTGATACCGAGAAGATACGGTGGGCGTAAAACGTGAATAGTTTTCTGCTGCAGCAAATCGAAATCGTCAAGGATTCGCTATGAAAGTGTGAGGGGGGGGGTGCATTGGTGCTACTCTGACGGCGACTTAAAATTACGTAAAATTCTGCAGGTTGCCAGCACAGTAGAACCCAGTGTGAAATCGAAAACTTCTATGTATGATTTGATTTTACGCACAGCCACAACTAATTGATAATCTCGGTGGTTTTTGGTAGGATTTTTTTTTTTTTTTTAAAGATATTGCCATATAAACAGCCAAAGGTTCTTTAAAAGTGCAGATCGTCCTGTGATCTGCACACGGGACCTCCTTTTTATCGTAAGTCTCAGATCTGACGAGGTGTCGATCCATTTACTTGAACCAGGGGAGTGGATTATTGTACCCGAACAACTCGAAAATAAAAATTCAACTTGTCTGGAGCAGAAACTCACGACCTTATTGTAAAGAGCCCAGACACCTTACCTCTGGAACACCGCGTCCCGCCCCATCCCTTCCTCCCGCCTACGGAATGGACCTCAGATCTCAGGCACTTACGGCAGTAAGGTTGTTTTAAAGTCAGCGTTGTCACGTTCATATTTTATATTCGTATTGAGGCGGCAGTTGCTCTGAGCATCTGACTGACTACCTGTCATGTCAAGGAGACCCAAGTTCGATTCTAACTCAGGCAGATTTTTAAAGGGCCTTTTTTGTCCTTCCAGCATCAAATGGGTAAAGTTCCTTCCAGGCCGTTACAGCCCACAGAGCCCGAGCTTATCCTAGTTTCAATGGCGTGAAGCGGAAGAGGTGATGACAATCACCTCCCGAACATGACGCTAGCCTGACGCAGGTTATACTCCCAAGCACCTCGGTAGAGCGGGGGAAATGCATATCGTTAAGTGTCGTTTTTACGGAACACAACATCGAAGCTAGCTTTGCTAGGATTCGAACCCGCATGAAATGAATAGCTAGGTGTCTGTTCAGATTCGGTCAAAGAAAAGTCAACGTGGAAAGCAATGGCAAACTACCACGACAATGCCGTAATGTATGCCTACACAAATCCAGAAATCTCGTCGGGGGGGGGGGGGTGGGGGTGGGGTGGGGGGCAAAGTTGATAATATATTCCAAAAACGCCAGCAAAGTCATAGTGCGTAGACATACGGATTTTGTGTCAACTAGGGCGAGGGAGAGGTGGAGTCAATGTTAAATGTGTTGCAGTATGAACGTGGCAAGACGCATGACAAAAAATGACAATTACCTAGCCTTAATTATAGTAACAGGTACTGCTAGTATCGACCAAGTCAACGTTTAAGCTAATGTACTCTACTATTTTGATTCATACATGATGGTTATGAATAAAGATCTCAATCGTCATTAAATCTAATAATCTGTTATAAATTATGCAAAGGACACACACACACACACACACACACGCGTGCCTTTATTCTTTACAAGTTAACTGTTCTTCGGGCTTCTGTGTGCCTTCACCTTCAACAATATTTAATACTACTCTCTCTCTTTTCTATCCCCCCCTCTCTCTTTCTCTATCTGTATTCGGTTATCACCATTTCTATTGTCCAATCGTTCTCTCTCCCTCCCTCCCTCCCTCCCTCTCTCTCTCTCTCTCTCTCTCTCTCTCTCTCTCTCTCTCTCTCTCTCTCTCTCTCTCTCTCTCTCTCTCTCTCTCTCTCTCTCTCTCTCTCTCTCTCTCATACTTAAAGCTGGCAAGAAGTACATAGTTATTCTCTCAACTAAATAAGTTAAATACATAAACTGTTGAATTTTCGTTTCTGTGTTTGGTTACGGAACACAGACATAAGTAACAAATCACCATTTAAAAAGAGCAAGCAAACCCCCATTTCGACCCAAATATTGGATGCAAGGAGGAAAACTATTTAGTATTTGGGCATATTTTGAAAAGAAAGCGGCCGGAAATCCCCGCAAACGAGGCAATGACAGACTCTTTCAGAAACAGGCAGCTGTGTTCGAAGACTCCAAACTAAGACTTTTGTAAAGTTCCTTCAATATAACCGGAACTTATCACGATTTCAATAGCATGCAGCGGAACCATGATCACAAAATCACTCCCTGGATAGGATGCTAATCTTACACATGCTTTTACTCCCAAACTAGTGCTTGTACCCATTTGCACCTGGTTTCAGCGGGGAAAACGCATGTTTAAGTGTCCTTGCTAAGATTAGAATCCGGGTCCTCACGACTCCGACAGTCCGGGAGCCAAACCACTCGGCCACCGACGCTACACAAATTAAAAGACTTGCTGAGGGGATGAATGATGTAAGCCGAATTGCCTTGAATAATACAAATATCATCACCATCGTCATCATCATCATAAATGCATCATTTGCTGCACGATGGAACTGTCGCACCGGTTTCTGCCATTGCTCTCGGTTGTGGGCCAGGGGACATTGTTGACTTTCCACCACTCTTTTTGCGGCGCTTGTGTCGCACGACATCATAAGATAATGAGCGATGGTTTCCTTAATCTGTCAACATAATATTATGCCGCCATGATACGTATACATACGTACATACATGTCGTGCTGCTTATCCTTATTAGAGTGAAATTTACCCCGTCCACGAAATGCGGTGATGATGGGGTAAATTAAGAGGAAACAGTAAGATGGACGACAATTGGCAGAGTTGTGGGGTAAATAGAACTTAGCAGTAGCGCCCACCTACCACTGTTTATACAAACTGAAGGTGGATGCGACACTCTGATACCAACTTGTACATGGTCGCTTTGTCCTCCTTCCAGCACAAATGGAAAGTAAAATCTTTTTTTAATGACTGACTGACTGACTGACTGACACACTCATACATACACACACACACACACACACACGCACAGTCACGAAATGCAACAGACATGTAGTGCCGGCAATGATGCCGTTGGATTATTTTTTTCGAAAACAAGAGAAATGGGGCAGCGGCCCGTTTGATCAGTCACCGACACCTGTGTCTTTATCTGTCCCGTGGTAGGATCCTGCTGGGTCTTGCTATGTCATGTCATCAAATGTACACTGATGTCCAAACGAAGACTGACCTAGTACATACAAAAAAGTAAGTGAGTCCCATTCTCATTGCTGAGCATAGGATCATCAGTCTTGTTTTGGTTGATGTATAGATCTACGGCTTTGCGTGCAAGTGCGACAGCGACATTGCTTTTCACGCCACCTTCGTTTTCGCCCAGTCTGAACAGATCTAGACCCTAGCTACATATTTCGTGCCAGGCTGACAAAAGTTTTGATTTGATTTGAACTAACCACATTCGTAGCCAGTTAAGGTGATCTCGGAGTATTTTGGTAGGATTTTTTTCAAATTTTGCCTGGGCTGCCCTGTAAACAGCTAAGGGATCATTAACGTGCACAGAGTGTTGTGATCTAAACACGGGACCTCCTTGTTATCGTCCATCACCGATGGGACTAGGTGTCGATCCACCTACCTGGACCAGGGTGGGGTATATTTTGCTCGAAGAGAATTTTTGACAACCGCTGGCGGGGCTCGAACCCACCTTGCGTCTAGACTACCGAGTCCCCCCTGGTTGACAGGAGAAGGAGGGCCATGAAAATCTTCTCGGACTGAGAAGTCAACTCATGTCTCGTGGGCGACTGTCACGCGTTCTAATAACTGACCCCACCAGCTGATCTAGTAGAGGAAAAAGATATTAGTGTCGTCCGTGCGGGCACCGAAAGCTGATGCGTCTGGCATTCCAATTTCTTTGGAGAAAGGAATAAAGATAAGACGATCATCGAACTTACGCTCGGTGAATGCAACAGTTAGCAAATAGGGTAAATTTTTTCTTGCCCAAAGCAAAAGACGAAATGCCTGAAGTGGGGGCTCGAACCCTGTACCTCTGAGCCACAGTGTAATGCCTTTAACCACTCGGCCATGCCGATCTAATAGTGCTATATGAAAAAGCACACAACCTGACTGCCTGGGACAAAACAGAACGTTAGTTAACTGTGTACAATCTGTATTGGAAAGCTTCTTAACATGTCGACGACACACATAATGCTAATGAACGTATTAATTTGTGAGCGATAAATCATGACCTCGGGGGTCACCACCGTTTTCTCGCGCTGATGAGTCAGACCAGTGAAGCTAAGTCATATCTCAATTATCGTGCGGATCTATTATATCAGACTTTATCGGTAACGATTTTCGATCGCTCGCTGTCTGACAGCCACTGCCTGGCGATAATATTGGGCAACGTCGATAAAGGATAGGACGGTGATGGTAAGTTGGGAGTTTAGGGGCGGGGGGCATTGTGTTTCACAGACATTTACCCCGTCCACCACATGATGTGATCTCAGGAAACATCCGGATGAGAGATAAGTGAAAGAAAGAAAGGAAAGAAGTGGGACCTATCAGCGACGCTTGTCAACCGCCATCGGAGGTTTGAGGGCATAACGTGCACATATATTGATACATGTAATAACACCACCGTCACTGTCACGTTCGGTCTTGTGTTGAGAAGAAGGACATAAGATGCAAAGCAAAGGCATAAACAAAAAAACTAAACTAAAGTTCCTTCAAGGCTGTTACGGCCCATAGAGACGGAGCTTATCCCGGTTTCAATAGCTTGAAGCGGAACAAGTGATAACAACCACCTCCAATACAGTGCGCGAATCCGACGCAGAGTTTAACTCCCAAACTGGTGCGTGTACCCATTTGGACCTGAGGGGGTGGGGGAATGCGTGTTAAGTGGTTTTCCCATAGTGGCCGAGTGGTTAGGCTGTCGGACTGGGGATCATGAGATCTCGGGTTCGAATCCTAACAAAAGCTAGGTCCGACATGGTGTTCCATGAGAAAGGCAACAGGAAAAAAAACAGGTAAGTTTTCGGGCTGTACACCTTTCGTCAGCGACATGAGGAACTGATAAGATTTCGAACAGAAGCAGTGGTACTCAGACGTGGTCCCTGGCAAGGCCTACTGGACTGCTGTGGCACTTCATTTGACCTACATGATATTACGTCCCCTGCTGTGCTCTGTGTTTTATTATAGATTATTGCTACCTTGTGTGAGAGGGCTTTGATTTGATTTTAGCCACATCCACTACTAATGTGGTCGGGGGGGGGGGTTGTAGGATTTTAAATTTTGCCCAGACTACCCTGTAAACAGCCAAGGGAACTTTAATGTGCACAGAGTGTTGCGATCTGTACACGGAACCTCCTTTTTACTGTCCGTCTCTGTTGGGACTAGGTGTTGATCCACCTACCTAGCCCCCCCATTTCTTGGAGTCTCTGCAGTCAACTTACGGTTTATTTTTATTTTTTAATACAGTTAACCCTCAAATACGTACCGTATGTTTCAAGTAAACACAAACTTACGGACTCACAGCCAAAAACAAAATACTAAATACGCCTTTCAAGCTGCAATGTTATATTCTATAGATCTCGACTGCATATCGGCTCCAAGAAATTTTCATTCACCTAAGCCGATATTTTGAACATGTTTTATTAATTAAAAAAGTTGAAATGGTACTGTTCCGTCTACCTGCCTATCCTCAGTATCAATACTGACACGATCCAATAATCGTATTTGGTATCATCCGGGATGTGATACGCTTGTGTAAGGTACAATAATATGTAGTATGGAATTCCCCTGTGCTGATGTAACGGACATGGTTATTCCATTCGGTGTAACACTAAAATATGACGTCATGAAGATAACAGAATAAGAGCCTAACGTTGTCCCCGTCCCAACATCGGATACAGTCAGTGACATAAGGTGGTCAAATCAATGCACTTTATCTTTTTGTCTTTTCCCCTGTCTGATGATGATCACGTTTGATTATAGACAGCGATTATTGGTGTCCGACGCAAACGATGAACATGAACACCCCTAGCTTATATCTCCATTTCTCTGTCTCTGTATGTTTGTATGTCTGTCTTCCTCTCTGTGTCTCTGTGTCTCTTTCTGTTTTCCCGTCTCTTTCTCTGTCGTTCTGTTTTCGGTCTCTCGTTCTCTGTCGTTCTGTCTTTGTCCCTCTCCCTCTCTCTCTCTCTCTCTCTCTCTCTCTCTCTCTCTCTCTCTCTCTCTCTCTCTCTCTCTCTCTCTCTCTCTCTCTCTCTCTCTCTCTCTCTCTCTCTCTCTCTCTCTCATACAGGATGCAGGTGTGCTTTGTCACCTACCGTCTATAGGCATGTCTGTTTCTTCTCCGTATCTCTTCTTCCTCCACCTCCTTTTCCCTTTCTTCGTTATCGCCCCCACCCCCACCCCCCTCGTCGCCGCCTTCTTCTCCTTCATATCTACTATCTTCACAGCCAATCATCAAAAAAAGAAAACTTACTGGTCGTGCAGATGGATCCAACTCCTCGTCTGCCTTGGTAGGGTCTAGGAAAAACGTATAGGAAGCATCCGAGGAAATGACGTCACCACCCAAGATTTCCATTACAACCGGCCAACAGCTACCAGAAACACTTCAATCCTGATGGGCCTAATCTTAATTAAAATCGAAAGGTTACTGAACTGCGGTGCAGATTTTTCAACAGTTTTCTCACTCTCGAAGATCCGCTCCTTCAATATCGAAAGACAGAGCTCAAGTGTAACATCTTCTTGAATTCTTCCGTTAAACTACTTCAAGGACAGACCGTCAAACCTTTTACACAGCTGAGAGGAGACACAAAATATGAGACATCACCACCAAACCTTAAACACAAAATAAGTCTAGACTCTCACAGTCTACCCATCTATGAAGAGCTAGTGTCTTCGGGAAGAAAAAACAATCAAAAGAAATATTTGGAAGCTATTCAAACCGACTGGACCGAAGAGGAGAACAAGATGCCGGATTTCAGACTATCTTCTAGCTACACATGGGTTGTCAAAACCATGTCGGAGTGTTGGCATGTTGCACACTTCACAGCGTTTGAATATCGGAGATAAATTTGAAACAACTTTGTAGGGACGTATAAAAGCGATTTGATAAAGGTAAAGAAATATATATATATATATATATATATATATATATATATATATATATATATATATATATATATATATATATATATATATATATATATATATATATATATATATATATATATATGACAAGCCATCGACAAAATATTCGTCAAATATAAGCGATCTATGCAATCTACAAGTATCATCTACGGACACCTACGATAAATATCATTACCGAACAGCTAGAGATAAATAGCATCTACGAACAGCTACGATAAATATCATTTATGAAAAGCTACGATAAATGTCATCTACAAATAGCTACGATAAATGTCATCTACGAACAGCTACGCTAAATGTCATTTATGAACAGCTACGATAAATGTCATCTACGAACAGCTACGATAAATATCATTTATGAACAGCTACGATAAATGTCATCTACGAACAGCTACGATAAATGTCATATACGAACAGCTACAATAAATGTCATTTATGAACAGCTACGATAAATGTCATATACGAACAGCCGTGATTAATGTCATCTACGAACAGCTACGATAAATGTCATCTACGAACAGCTACGATAGATGTAATCTATAAACAGCTACTATAGATATAATCTATAGACAGTTACGATACAAACAGTTATGATAGACGTAATCTACAAACAGCTACGGCAAATATCGTCTACAAACAGCTATAATAGAATGATGTAATCTAGAAAATAGATGTTACATACAAACAGTTATGATAGATGTAATCTACAAACAGCTACGGCAAATATCGTCTACAAACAGCTATAATAGAATGATGTAATCTAGAAAATAGATGTTACATACAAACAGTTATGATAGATGTAATCTACAAACAGCTACGGCAAATATCGTCTACAAACAGCTATAATAGAATGATGTAATCTAGAAAATAGATGTTACATACAAACAGTTATGATAGATGTAATCTACAAACAGCTACGGCAAATATCGTCTACAAACAGCTATAATAGAATGATGTAATTTACAAACAGTTACTATAAATGCCACTTTTATCCCAAGCACTCACGGTGATGAGGAATATGCTTCTCTAAATTTGCACCACGTCCACACGAATACAATTTGATAACTACATGTTGATGGGCCAATGAAGAAAAATAATTCATGTCGTATCAAACCAACAACACACACACACACACACAAAACACACACGCAAAAACAACAACAACCAAACAAAACAAAACAAAAACAAAAGGAAAATAAAAGATGAAAAAGACGTGCATAAATTTAAATACTTAAGCAGACCGAAAATATTGATGTTACGTCATCTCTACGGAAAATGTAAAAGGTAAGCACAAAAACCCACACACACACCAAAAAAACCCTCATCTCTTCCAGAGACACACTAGATCTATATAGTATGTAATACCACTATTGATAGACCGGCACTGGTCAAACAATGGAAGCTCTAAAACTGTAAAAGGAAGGGGCAACGCCACGACAATCTGAAGCTGATTCAATCGGGCATCGACCACACCACGGGCATGAAAAACCACAACTTCTTCTTCTCACAGGGCCGTTCAAAAGCAAGCCAAAATTACAATAGTACACTGTATTTTGTAGGTAGTGTTAGCATGAACAAGGGACACAACTCCATAACCGTTTCTCGACGCCCTCTCGCTCATACTCATCACATCCTTTCCACATCCAAATCGATTCAGGGTGCGTAAAGTTACGCGTCCACTGTCTATTAATGAAGTGTGTGTCAGAGTCTAATGGCTACTAATATGATCATTACTTCCAAGCTTGTGGGATTTGCAAAGACGTTTGCCTCCTTGCCTTGCCTTCAACCCAATGCTCGGTGGAGCGGAGTTAATGACACTATCGTGACGTCAGGTTTCTAGGTTGGTCTGCATGAATTACAATATTCAAAACAACGGCCATCAATGTCCACTCCCTTGGCTTGCACTGTGTGCCCGTAACTGTCCTCCAACTTTTCCCCCTTGTGCACATGGGTGCACATGGGTCAAAGGCCATTTGCTTGAAAATTGGTACGCCTCCTCACAAAAAAGCCCTGCACACGCCGGTCGACATAGCAAGTGCAGAAAAAAAGCATTTTTCATGAGAAAAACAATAGAATGTCGTGTCGATGCTTTTTATATTATCACAATATTATATATACATAACCTATACTCGGAGCTCTGGCGATGCAAGGAATATGAAAACAGTACTCCTGTTTGTTTGTTTTTAAACCCCAATATTTTCACACAGAAAACAGTACTGATCCTTGCAGAACGACTAAAACCAACACTCACCGATGACGCAATTACCCTACACTAGATCTAGATTAGACTATTATATATATATATATATATATATATATATATATATATATATATATATATATATATATATATATATATATATATATATATATATATATATATAATATACAATTATATATATATATATATATATATATAAATATACAATTATATATATATACAATATACACTATATATATATATATATATATATATATATATATATATATATATATATATATATATATATAAATATACAATTATATATATATATAATATATTATATATATATATATATATATAATATATATATATATATATATATATATATATATATATATATATATATATATATATATATATATATATATATATATATATATATATTACCATCTTAAGAAGAAAAAAAAAAATCAAGTAAATCACAGCACCGCCAAGCAACCATCCACATAAATCGACAAGAGTAAGGCCTAGCACTAACGCAGTAACAGTGGCGCACGTGTACTTATATTATTCCTGACGACCAACTGGTTTAATGTCATTGTTTCATTAAAATTGATACATGTATCCATCCACCAGAAACGGTGATCTCAGGGTGAATAAAGAGGAAACAGTATGATGAAAGGTAAGCGAACGGTAAGTGAAAGAAATGATAGAGTAGGGCCTATCAGCGGCGTCTGGCATAACTGCCCACCGACCTCTAGGTGATGTTGCAATGTTTTTTTTTGGTTTGTTTGTTTCTTTGCGATTTACCCTGCCGACTACATGCGATGATATCGGGCATATTAAGAGGGGAAAAACAAGAAAAAGATGAGTGATAAGAGGAGAAAGTGAAAGGAAAAAGTAGAACCTATCAGCATCGCCTGCAACCATTCACCCACAGTTCTGTTGTAAATTCGAATAAAGCCTAAAAACAAAACGATACATAACGGTAGAAAGGAAAGGCCTTCTGTCTCCCCATTCCCAAATCACGTTCACGCGGGGGTGAGGGTGAGGAGATAACTCTCCCTTTCCGCTCGCAGCTTCTTTTACGACGTACCTGTGCCAGGCAGCTGCCTCGTTAGCTTTTTGGTTTGGTTCGTGAAATACAGGGTCAACAAACACACACAAACATACTTTAATATCTTATTCCCCTCCATCAGACTGACTGACAAGGTAATGTCAATAACCATTCTTGTAACGCAATGCACCAGCCAGGCGTACGGAAGCCATTGCAAGTCTTGGTGATATGTTTTTCATTCGACAACCTAAGGCCATCTCGGGGCTCTTTGGTAGGATTTGTTATTTTTTAATATTTTGACTGGACTGCCCTGTAAAGCAGGCTTAGCCAACGTATTGATGATTGTGATGTGCACACGCCGCGGGGGGGGGCACCTCCTTTTTATGTCTTCGTCTGTCTTCGATGGGACGAGGTGTCAGTCCCCTACTGGACCCGGGGAGGGTGGCGGGGAGGCAGACTTGTCTGAAAAAAAAAATACAGCAATTTTTCAACCGTTGGTGGGGTTCGAACCCACCACCTTTTCTGGAAGTCCGACGTTGTTTTCTGAACTGCCGAGTCCCCGTCAGGGCGTTGGAGTCATGACTACGTCTTGGCGGTCAGGTCAACTCAAATCATGAGCTGACGACGAGTGGACCGCACGGTAAACTGCCCGTCTGTCTTATATTGGCGGATGTATTGTGAGTAAAGTTCCTTCAAGGCCATTATTTAATGAAAGTGAAGGTATCGTTTTCCACGTGAAACGAAAACAGGTGATAATAATAATAATAATAATAATAATAATAATAATAATAATAATAATAATAAAAATAATAATAACAATAATAATAATAACAATAATAATAATAATAATAATAATAATAATAATAATAATAATAATAATCACCTCCTGGGCAGGAGGCTAATCAACGCAGGTTCTTATTTTTACTCCCCAAGCTATTAGTGCTTGTACCCATTTACACCTGGGTGGGAGTGGGGACATGCGTATTAAGTGTCTTTCCCGAGGAACACCACGTTGGACCTACCTTTGCTAGCATCCGAACCAGGGATCTCCTGAGCCCAGTCCGGCAGTCTAACCACGCGGCCACCGATGTCCCACTTTGCGGATGGATCCCTTTGGATTTAGAACCCACTACCCTGCACCTTATCCAGCTGCCAAACCAAAACAGTTTGCACATTTGCATAGCATTATTTATGTCGCTCCTTCAAGGCCCCACAAACGCATATAGCCAAGCGGCCCCATTTCTATAGCGTGACGTAACAGGTGATAATAATCAAAATAAGCTACAGCTCTATGGGCTATATCAGCCCTAAAAATTTCCTCTTTTTTTCTTTTTTGTTGTTAGAAATCAGGATACGTTTTTATACTATTAAACATGATATTAATGCCACTAGCAATGTAGTTCAAGTAGCAACGTTTCCATGCTAGTCGCTGTAGAGGCGAGGAAAACAGCAAGATGGTTACATTTGAAACGCTGAAATAAATTAAGTATTCTAGGACCTACATGTATGTAGCGCCCATGTTTGCTGAAGGAAGATAGGTTATATTATTGTTTCGATCTTCTTGAAGTCTTTTTCCCCCTTGCTACTAAAGGAAAAGAAGTTCAAGAAGATAAAGACAATGACAATGTTTTAATTACGACAAGGAGGTAAGTGATGTGCTAAACGTTCTCGGTTAATAAGGTAAAAAAACCAAAGTGTAACCACAGTGTGTAAGCTAATCTATCGCAGGTGTTACTTCCCCGGTTGGCGCTGGTACCAATTTTCACTTGGGTGCGGTTGCGAAATGTGTTAAAGGGTACTTCCCGAAGATAACGTCGGACATAGCATTGCCAGGGAATCGAACTCAGGACCTCGTCATTCGTAAGTCTCAGTCTCACTTTTAAAAGAGCTAAGCGACATCCATGTTCAAAATAACCAACAGCATCATTAACACATCTGCCCCATTAAATAGACCACAATCAGAGATATACAATCAGAGGCCGCAACAGAAAATAGAGAGTTCCGAAATCCAAAGTCACCGCCCATCTGCACTCGTTTTTTTTTTAACTGCTGCCCGTATCTGGAACTCTCTCAGTCAAGATACCATCGATTCTACTAACACTGACACGTTTAGGAGACCAGTATCAACTTGTTAGGACATAAAAGATGAGACTGTGCATTGGTCCTCCAAAGCCGCGGGTTTACACAGACATGAAGAAAAGTAAAGCCACCGACACTACAGTCCAAAGTATAAATAACGACAATGACTAACATAATATGTCGATACAATGGTGATGTCTAATTAAAGATTAACTGTAAAAGTACACGTTAAACTAAACTAAAATACTATTAGGCCCTATTTGTATTTCCTCGTAAGTAGCCGATGACTTGTGGGGCGGGTTGTGGTGATAAGAAGCAGCTCTACTTCTCTCTTTTTATCTGAGTCTGTCTGTCTCTGTCTCTGTCTCTGTCTGTCTGTCTGTCTGTCTGTCTGTCTGTCTGTCTGTCTCTCTCTCTCTCTCTCTCTCTCTCTCTCTCTCTCTCTCTCTCTCTCTCTCTCTCTCTCTCTCCCCGCTCTTCCTAATATTCCCGTTTAGTGGGTCTTTGTCCCCTGAGTCAGTTTCCACGTCTTGTACCTAAAGCTGTGTGAGAACTTATCTTCTGCTGCGTACGATTTCACCATAAATTTTGATCTGGTTATTATTCAGTCTCTGCCTTAACGCAAAAAAACCCCAAACAAACAAACAAAACAACTGCAGGCTTGTGAACGGCTGAATTCATTTGTATGTTAGAATCTAAGCCCTATATCTTTGAAATTTACCCCGTCCACCATTGCGGTGACCTCAGGGTGAACTAAGAGGAAACAGCAAGATGAAAGATAAGTGAAAAAGAAACGAAGTGAAAGAAGTTACTATTTGAAGCGTTCCTCGGCATAAATGAAAGGATGATGAAGGAAGCAAAGGTATTCATAAATGGGTCCTTTTTTCGCAAAAAATTCTGTAAAACATAAATGCTTACATAATTTGTATGTCTGTGTACAATCTACTCATTGTTAATTTTGAGTCCCTTAACTCAAATCTGCGATCAAAATATATCGCTTTCGCTTTCGTAAGGGCTTTGCAACTCTATATAAAGTCATAACATGTTTCCCGGAGGAATGAATCTACACCATCGTTTCCGGTCTAGCACAATCTTAAATCAAACATTGCTTGCATCAATTTGTCGTCAAAATGGACAAAGGAAAAGCCCATCCGGGCTGCCTTCAATGATTAGTCAACAGTAAGTCAGTGGACATGACATAATTTGGATTTCTAACTAACAATGACCTTTAACGAAGTCACTCAACAAAGGCCGCATAGATCGGCAAATAAAATTTGATTACAGTACTAATAATGGGTCAGTACTCCACTGTGACAGTGTGAGATATCATGGGCATTTTGAACACCTGACGTGACGGAAGCGAAGAAGATTAGAACACTAGATAAAGGAACAACTTCTGTAAAGAACAAAACATCAGATGCACTATCATATTATTATCACCTACAGCCTTACTTGTTTTCTATAGGCTATCTAACTTCATTATTTCTGTTGAATATACCATTACTATATAGAGACTTATGTAACTAAACTTCCAGTATATTAAAATATTAGTAGAAGCTACCATCTGCAGATGCGCCTTGAATTGATTCTTCTGCCAAGAAAAAATGAACACACTGTTGCTGTGCTTGTGTCGTCGGTGGCCCAGTGGGCTAGGCATGAGTTCCATTCGAATCCCAGAAAACTTAGTCCGATGTTCGTGGGAAAATACACATGTGATGTAACACATTTTCCCTACTCGATCCAGGTGCAAAACGGTACAAGCACTGGCTTGGGTAAAAATCGTTGTCAGACTAACATCCTGTCCAGGAGGTGTTTTTTAAAAAGTAGGATAACCCCGGCTCAATGGGCATCAATGGCCTTGAAGGAACTTTACTTTACCGTCCTAGTGCTTCTAGGGCATTGGCAGCTTAAGCCTGAAGCAGGACTTCGATCCCGATATGGCGATGCGTAAACTCTACAGGAAAATACTTTGTGTATCATGTGAGATTTACCACTGACTGAAAGTAATCAAACCCCTAGCAGATCAATTTGATTATTTCATTGAAATTTAACCTGTCCATGCACCATATCATGGCATATGCCACAATATGTGGTGATCTCAGGGTTAATTAAGAAGAAGCAGCAAGGTGAAAGATGATTGAAAAGTGAAAGGCAAGAAGTAGGACCTACCATCAGCAACATCTGTCAACCACCTACTAGCAGATTGAACACAACGTCTTACTGCACACAACGGACAGAAAAAGTATAGCAAACATATTTGAAAGATATTCTCTGACAATCTTCAAGGTATTGGGTTGATCCGGCAATGTTCGTTGCTGCAAACAATGTTGGATGAGACGGTTTGTTGGCATAATATAACAAGAATGCATTTTACAGAGACAGATTTGCAGTCAGTAAATGAAACTTCATTGCCTTTCAATGTACTCAATACTGGAGGTGTTGTACTGTAGCGAAATCATAGTGTTGTGAGTTTGTCATCAAGACAGAACTGTTTCAAAACCCATGGCTGACCCAAGTGATTTTTTTCACAACGTTGTGTATGTACGCTCAGAAAGGTATGTCACTCTGATTTCCTCGCTTGACTCAGGTGTGAATGAGGACCCAGATATAGGTAGAAAAAGATCTTGTCAAATTGTTAGTACTAAACACCTAACAGGCTGCTGTCCTGTGTACTTCCCAGGGAGTTGAGAGGAACTTTAAATGAAATGGTCTGCTGGGGGATAAATGATGTACAGTTGGTGAACCTGAACTTGTGTTGGGATACAGACTACAAAATCTATCATTAATTCATCATTATAGGTTTTATACTCTTTGCAGAGCTTTGAGCCATGTTCAAAATTCACAAATCAGATAAAAGATGGAAGGAGGAGAGACATAGACATACACACACACACAAACATAAACACAGAGAGAGAAGAAAGAGAGAGAGAGAGAGAGAGAGAGAGAGAGAGAGAGAGAGAGAGAGAGAGAGAGAGAGAGAGAGAGAGACAGAGAGAGCAGAGAGAGAGAGAGAGAGAGAGAGAGAGAGAGAGAGAGAGAGAGAGAGAGAGAGAAGAAAGAGAGAGAGCTAGAGGAGGGAGAAAGAGAGACAGACAGACCTGCATAACATTTTGGCAAGCAGTAGTGGCTGTCTTGGCCTGTTCCAGAAATGAAAGGGTGTGAGATACACATCACGGTTTTTTTGACATTACAGCGATGTGGTATACAATACCTGTACATATGGATTAATTAGTGGACATGTCATTGCTGTTGGCGAAAGTTCCAGACTGCTGTGTAATCTTTTGGGTGCGTATGAAAATATTATGTCAGATTTACGGACAGAAATAAATATAAAGTACTAATTTGTTGCCAAAAAATAGTGTGGAATAGGAATAATGAATTACAGTGGTTGTTGGTCAGAACAAAGATGTCATTGATTGTGTCGGATTAAACTGCCTGTTGGATTAACAGCCGTAGACTGTAGTAGAAAGTCATTCTGAGTGTCTATCACCAACAAGTCTCTAATATAGATATAGATCTAATCATGACTATCAAGCTCTAATACAGGTAAATATATTTACTGGCACAGGTCCATACGGTAATCACAAAAAATAAAAACACAACTCTCACAATTTGTAGATTTCGTTCAAATAGAAAACTAGATATTCTCCAAAATGAATGGAATAGCCTATGAGTATGTACCTAAAGAGTAAAAAAAAGTAGATAACTGCTTTAAATGTCAAAGTAGGCTTTGATAAGTAAAAATTATTTTTTTAAATGTTCGTTCCAATTCAACATCAACATTTAACAGCTCTTATATAACTACATTTGTTTTTTTCAAAACATCTATTTCTGTTGATTTCTAGTATTCCTATTTCAATTCTCTTCTTTTTGATAATATTTTTATATGTTAAAAAAATTAAAAACAAGCCACCAGGAAGCTAATTTCTATGTTATCCTTTTCAACTAGAAATCTGATAAATAAATTAGATATTCTAGATCTATACGTCCAGGCCTGAAACAATTGAAGGGTGTGTGTACATGTCCATTTTCTTGAAAAACAAGACAGAAAAGATAATCCTATAGAATAAATGGAAATCATACTTCCTGAAAAGTGGGAAAATGATAAAATGAAAATACACCACGTTTACAGCCGTTTGCAACGTTGAATTCCCAAAGCTCCAATAGTCCCAAATTCCATTGTTTTTGTCATTTTTCTCTAAAATTACATTTTGTGACTTAGGCACACTATTACAATGACTCCTTCAATTGCGTCTGAAAGATTAAGAGCCTATCTGAGCAGGAACTTATGCCCGGTTTCTACAAAAGCATAATGCATAATGAACACAATAATTTACACTCATGGATAGGGCGCTAGACTGTCAGAGGATTTTATTTCCCAGCGGTTGATACTGGTACTGGTACCCACTTGTGTCGAGTCAAGTGGGAAAATGTGTAAGTTTTGTGTCTTTCAAAGGAACACAATGCCAGACTTATCATCGCTGGATTTGAACCCAGGACATCACATCACCAGCTGGCTAATCAGCAATTTAAAATCAGAACTTTTGAAATATAAGTACAAAAAGTAGATATATGCTTGAAGTTAGAATAGAACTTCATTAAAGTCTGATTCCTTATATTTGGACACAAAATCTAGCTTGAAAAAAATTAAAATATCTCACATTGTAAAGTTATTGTCGGTTAGAATCTAGAATTCTAGAGATGTAGATCTAGATATTAGTTGATTGCTCTGTTGAAAAAAGGATGGATTCAGTTTTACATCACTATAAGAACTAGATCTAGATTCATACCTGAACCAATACAATCAGGGAAAAGAATTTAGAGCTAGATCTAGAGCTAGATAGATCTAGAGCTAGATAGATCTAGATTCTAGATCTAGAGAGATGTTTCTCATTTGTTGTAATGTAATAATATTGCAGGCGCTTTATAATATTCGGCTCTGCTGACTCATTGAAAACTTTTGTTTCTCTTTAGAACTGTTTATGTCAGCGTGCTAAATCATGCAGTCACAAAAGTAATTGATTAGAGTACTATGACGACAAACAAACAAAATTTAAGTTGATCTTTTTTTTTTTTTTTTTTTTTTCCTAACAATCTTATACAAGTTAAGGCATCACTTACCATTTTGATGTAGATCTATTCCGAAACAAGAGTGCTCTGGCTAGCACACAAACAGAAAGTTTCTCTGACAAGTCACATGATAACGTCCCAAATAGGACTAATGTAAACATACAGTGTCGTAAAATCCTGTCGCAAAGGAAGTCAAGCCATGACGTCATAAAAGAGCCTGAGCGTCGACAGTAAGTACTGCCCCCCCCCCCCCCCCGTTAGCCCAAATAGTATAGGGTCATAGTATCCAATATGCCAATGTCCTCTCTCTCTCTCTCTCTCTCTCTCTCTCTCTCTCTCTCTCTCTCTCTCTCTCTCTCTCTCTCTCTCTCTCTCTCTCTCTCTCTCTCTCTCTCTCTCCCTATCTCTCTATCTCTCTCTCCATGTCTCTGCCTGTCTGTCTGTCTGTCTGTCTGTCTGTCTGTCTGTCTGTCTGTCTCTCTCTCTCTCTCTCTCTCTCTCTCTCTCTCTCTCTCTCTCCCTCTCTCTCTCTCTCTCTCTCTCTCTCTCTCTCTCTCTATCTATCTATCTATCTATCTATCTATCTATCTATCTATCTATCTCTTTCTCTCTCCCTCGCTCCCTCCTTCCCTCTCTCTCTCCCCTACCCCCCTCTATCTAAGTTTGTGTGTCTGTGTGTGCATGTGTGTGTGTCTGTCTGTCTGTCTGTCTGTCTGTCTGTCTGTCTGTCTGTCTCTCTCTCTCTCTCTCTCTCTCTCTCTCTCTCTCTCTCTCTCTCTCTCTCTCTCTCTCTCTCTCTCTCTCTCTCTCTCTCTCTCTCTCTCTCTCTCTCCCTCTCTCTCTCTTTCTCTCTCCCCTTCCCTATCTCAGTCTATGTGTCTGTATGTGTGTCTGTGTGTGTGTGTGTCTGTCTGTCTCTTTCTCTCTCTCTCTCTCTCTCTCTCTCTCTCTCTCTCTCTCTCTCTCTCTCTCTCTCTCTCTCTCTCTCTCTCTCTCTCTCTCTCTCTCTCTCTCTCTCTCTCTCTCTCTCTCTCTCTCTCCTCTCTCTCTGTCTCTCTCTCTCACTCTCTCTCTCTCTCTCTCTCTCTCTCTCTCTCTCTCTCTCTCTCTCTCTCTCTCTCTCTCTCTCTCTCTCTCTCTCTCTCTCTCTCACTATGTCTGTCTCTTATCGTTCCATGATTATTATTATTATTATTATTATTATTATTATTATTATTATTATTATTATTATTATTATTATTATTATTATTATTATTATTTTTTATTATTATTATTATTATTATTATTATTTTTATTATTACTAATGTTAAGTTTTATTTCTGCTGTAATAGTATGAAATGAGTGCAGGTGACAATAAATGTTTGAAGACGGAACCATGTATGTTTGACTGGTTGTTCTTGTATTAACTTTAAGCAGATCTAGTGGAATAAACAA
>JAXRKP010000783.1:22500-32500 GCA_037039925.1 Doris montereyensis | reverse complement strand
ATTCTAAGTGTCTTTATTACATGCACTTATAGCTGCATAAGTTTCAGATTCTACTACTAATAATAATTCATAATTTATGTTGACAGAGAATATCCATAAATTGTGCTCAAATGGAGAGACAATGACAATGTGAGAGAAAACATAATGAAGACTCTAAAAGAAGGGGGATCAACTACGTTATCTCATTCCTTAGTACTCTCATTTCAATTCAGGATGAGTATCCAGTGGAAATCCATTTCAAACCTTTCAGACTAATTTTGACATCAGTGCCCATTCAGAAACAGGTGTATATGTTTAGATACTCGAAGAGATCTTTTTTCCAGGCTACCATGTCCTGACATTTTCTGTTTCTTTCTGTGAAGGTTAAAGTTTTGAGACAGCGACTCTTTTATATCTTCTTTCCCCTTTCTTCCCGAGGTCTACGTTTTGGTCTTTCATTTCACCTGCCTGACTCGACTGTATTCCCTACTGTTTAGAGGTCCAGGTTTCATTACCATACAGGAAAATAGAACAATAAATTGTGCTATATACTGCCATTTGGGTTTTGTTGAATTTTTTTTTACCTACAAATGTCTTTCCTAGATGATTATATATTGTCATTGCCTTTTGGATTCTCTGGCTGATTTGTTCTCTGTTTTCCCTCTGAGCAAATCAGAGACAGAGAGATAGAGAAATATGACAATAAGTGACAACTCCACTAATAAAGACAGAACAAACACGTGACGTTTCTATAACCGAAACGTCACGTGTTTGTTCTGTCTTTAATAGTGGAGTTGTCACTGTGTGTCATATTTCGCCTTTGACTTCACTCCACTGTGGCTCTTTCGTATTACTCCTACGTATGAGAAGTTTTGAACTTTGTTCTGATTTCTCTATGCCCATTTTGAGGTTTTCTGTTTTGGCTTCCCTAGTTACTAGCATTGTTTTTTGTTTTCTTTGCAGTGACTTCCAATCCTCTTTTATTTAGTTTCAACATCTGTGGGGATCAAATCCACATAGAATATAATTCAATTCAGGTATCTGCTCTTAATCTTTTTCTTAAAAGAGATCCTTTAGAGGTTTTTTAGTCTTGACTGGTGTGTTTGGGACGTGCACCATAACAGTGGATACAAATTGGTTACGGAATGGGTTCCGATATTATTATGACGTAGTCTGTGTAATGGCATGCATACTCATAACAGAGATAATACCAGAAAAGTAATCCCACGCCTAAACTTTCAAGACCAAAAGTAAGTCCTATACTCAGTTGAGCGTAGTGTAACCACGAGTAAAGCTCTGTGTTTTTCCATTCTTCGGGATGTAGAAACTTTCCTATAGTAGAGAACATGTCTACATTGTACAATCTTAAACAGGTTGATCACATCCATACACACGGTATCAGCAAATATAACACATACAGATAAAATGTTCCCAAAACAGAGTTGAATCGTATCATAGGGAACGCATCACTTCAATTGTTAATTGACGAAGTTAGTCTGACAAACTCTGACAGAGTGCTGGCATCTACGGCTTCGGGAGGCAGACTATTCCACAGACGGACAGTTGAAGGAAAGAAGGAGTTGATATGCGCCTCGATTCTAGATTTAGGGACAATTAATTTTCTGTGGTGCCCTCTGGTGTTTCTTGTAGCACGTGTAATGGAGTTCGGCAAGGAGACGTCTATCGTGTTGCTCATTATCTTAAACATTGTTGTCATCTTGTTTCTTTTTCTTCTTTGATTCAGTGGTTCGAGGCCGAGTTTCTGAATAAGGAATGAAACATTTGTATGAGGCGAGAAATCGTTAAATATACACCTCGCTGTTCTCTTTGCACCGCTTGAACTTTGGTTGACAAGGTTCGTAGATTCAGATCCCACACTACGCAATATGAGTCGGACTAGAACTTGAAGAGTTTAGTTGTGTAGTGGTCGGACATTGCTTTGGATTACGCCAGATGAATGAGCTTCCTTGGTCAGAGATGTATGTGGTAGGATTTTTCCATTTTAGATCTTTCGATATTTCAACGTCGAGATATTTTGCTGAATCAACTAGTTCGAGAAATTGTCCGTGTAAGGAATACTTTGCCATAATCGGTTTTTTCCTGTTCGTAACAGAGAGGACGTGGCATTTTGATACATTGAATTCCATCTGCCATTTCATTTCCACTGGATATGTGGTGGTATAATATTGTGTCGTCAGTGAACAGGCGTACGTTCGCTCTAATGTTGTCTCTCCTTTGTGGTCATTTATGTCCTAATAATCCAAAAAGGTAGTTCTGATCTTTCTCCTCCAACGACAACTTCTTGTGTTCTGTTGCTGAGAAATGATTTTATCTACTGCAGTGTGTGCTGTTACTCCAAATTTGAGTTTGAATAGGAGCCGCTGGTGAGGCATTTTATCAAAAGCCTTTGAGGTTCAACAATATGACATCAGTTTGTCCGAAAATCTGTCAAGTTGAGTTGTGAGGTCTTCTATGATGGAAATCAGTTGAGTTTCACATATCGTCGTTTCGGAAAAAAAGAAACAGAAAAAGAAGAAGAAGAAGAAGAAGAAGAAGAAGAAGAAGAAGAAGAAGAAGAAGAAGAAGAAGAAGAAGAAAATTTAAGAAGAAGAAAAACCCCCGAGATCATCTTAGAAGTGAAGAAGAAGAAGAATCAAATCAAAGAAGAAGAAGAAGAATAAGAAGAAGAAGATAAATTATTTTAAAAATTGAAGAAGGAAGAAGAAGAAGAAGAAGAAGAAGAAGAGAAGAAGAAGAAGAAGAAGAAGAATCTTCTCCAGAAGAAGAAGAAGAAGAAGAAGAAGAAGAAGAAGAAGAAGAAGAAGAAGAAGAAGAAGAAGAAAAAAGAAGAAGAAGAAGAAGAAGAAGAAGAAGAAGCTGATAATTTCAAGGAGAAGGAGGAAATGGCGAAAAGAAGAAGAAGAACATGCGAACAAGAACAAAAACAAGAAGAAGAACAAAAACAAGAACAAGAACAAGAACAGGAATAAAAATCAGAAACATGAACAGGAACAAGAACGAGAACAAGAACACGATCAAGAACAAGAACATGAAAACAAGAAAACCAAGAAGAACAAGAACGTTAACAAGACCAAAAATAAGATCAATAACAAGAACCCGAAAATGAAAACGTTTATTTGAAAACTAGTAGACAATAAAACTCTGAAGAACAAGAACAAGTATAAGAACAAAAAGACAAAGAAAACCAAGTAGAACAAGATATTTAGAATAAGAACAAGAAGAAAGATAAAACAAGAATATATATATATAATTTGATATATATCCATGTGGCACTTTGATATGGTAAGGGGATCCAAATACAAAATCCCGTTCATTGCTTCACCTACCAGTCTTATGGACAGTTCACGAACCAAATAAATAAAAAAAACAAAAGCAAACAACAAGCAAACGAACACACAAACAAGCGTTTCATTTTCAGCATGTGTTCATGTTTATCAACAGACACAAATGCCATTTTTTGTCCAAAAGTTCATGTGAAAAGGATGTTTTATTTTTGTGTGAATTTCATCCACTCAGATCCTTTACCGAACGCATAAAGGACAAAATATCTGAATGGGGCACCCATTACTCACCGGGTGACTTAGGAATCCACTGCTGTCCAAATGAAACGTGCCGTATTGCACGTATCTAATCCTGAATTGCTCCTCACCTTACACATAAATGGACCACCAGAATCACCCTGAAAAAAAAAGGAACAAAAAGAAAAAAATATATAAGAAACGTTGTGATTTTGCAGTGTAATCATGATATGATATTTTCTCATATTATTTTTGTCAGTGCGTTCTGGGAGTTCGGATGTTTAGTTATGGGTAAGTTTAGGTTTCCGTGAACCCCCTTACCTCTCACACCATGGTGGGGCGGGGTGGTGGGGGAGCCGCCAGTGATCTTTGGAAGTGGGGCGACAGGGTAAAGCTTGTCCCCAGATTTTCTTCCTGTCTCACCTCTAAACGTAGTCTTGAGCCGACACCGACAATTGTCATAAATTTGACCCATTTTCTTTTCCCGCTAACCCAAAAATACTGATCTTTCTTTCTTTCTTTCTTTCTTTCTCAGTTCCCATTCAACCTTCCGGTTTAGATGCCCGAGATGATCTTTCCTCAGGACTGCTCTGTCCGTGAAAGTTTAATTTCTTTGCTTTAATGCCTCATTTATATTATCTTCTTCCCATTTTCTCCGAGGTTTGCCTTTTGGTCTTTTATCTTGAGTTTTTGCACTGTATACTGATTTAGCTATTCTACTGTCATTCATTCTGTTTACATGCCCAAACCATCTCAGTTGATTTATTTCTATCTTTGTTTTTATGTCATCTGTTTTGGTTTGATCTCTTATTGTTGTGTTTCTGATTTTGTCTCATTTAGTTTTCCCTACAAATCCTCTTAGATATTATTTCATTTCAGCTGCTCGTACTTTACTATATTCTCTACTGTCCAAGGTTAAGGTTTTACTGCCATTGATGGAAAGTAGACAATAAATTGTATGTATACTGCTTTTTTGGTTTTTGTTGACAATTTTTGTTTACCTATAAATGCCTTTCCTGGGATATATATTGCATTGCCTTTTGGATTCTCTGGCTGATTTCTTGTCTTACTTTTCCTCAAAGTTAACCATTACTCCTAGGTAATTGTAGCTTTGAACTTATTCTAAATTCTCCCTGCCTAATTTAAGATTTTGTGTTTTAGCTTTCCTAGTTACTAGCATGTTTTTGGCTTTCTTTGCATTTACTCTCATTCCTTTTTTTAGTTTTGAATTCATCACTCATCATGTTGATATTCGACAGCTAAATCATCAGCAAATGAAAGCATAGTTACATTTACAGGTTTGAGCTTCCAAATACCTACATTCAGTTTCATCATTTTTGAGACTGAATCCATAAATGTGATAAACAAAAGAGGATTTAGGTTACAACCCTGTCTTTCATGTCTAGCTCCTATATGTACATCAGATTCTTCAGATATGTTTCCAGCTACTCTCACTGCACATGTTGGTTTATTGTAACACCTTTTAATGGCTTCTATTGAATTTGTCTCTACGTTGTGTTCTTTTAAGGATGCCATAGTTCATCCCTCATCACAGTGTCAAATGCCTTTTCTAAGTCAATAAAACAGAGGTGCAAGTCAATGTTTCTCTCAAGGAATCTTTCTATTACTTGTCTAATTGTAAATATGTGGTCTTGTACACTTCTTCTGATCTAAATCCACTTTGGTGTTCTTCAATCGGATCTCTCTACTTATTTCCTTAGTATCATTTTCAGAATCCTGGCATCCACGTTTCTTGGTACGGCAAGTAATCATATCCCTATATAAGTTGAGTATTCCATATTTGATCCTTTCTTGTGTATTGGTACTACCGTTCCAGTCGTCTTGCACGTGTTTTGACTTCCATGCTTGTCTGAATATTGTATGTAGTAGTTTGTCTGCCTCTCTCCCTTGTTTTTTTTAAATAATTTCTGGATAAACTTGATCTGCTCCTGGGGCCTTTCCAAATTTCACTTTTCTTTTAGCTGTTTGGAGTTCTTCCTCCATTGATATATCTACATCTTCAGCTGTCTCATCTGTATTTACTTGTTACTCGTACTAACTGATCTGTAATCCTTATTTCATATGTTCTGGATGGATTATTTAGTAGCCTTTGTTGCCTGTTATGCTTTAGGAGGCCTACTCCTACTCTAGCTCTATCTTTGACGTCTACTCCTGAGAAGATTAAAATATGATTTGGGCTCGTTTTCTATTCCCTGTCCTTTTTTCTTTGTTTCTATAATAGCCGAAATGTTTACTTCAAAATTTTCCATTTCTTCAGCTAATTCTAAATCTTTTCCATTTATTGCCCTACTATTCCCTGTTCCAAAAATCACAGTCCGTGTTCTTTTCTAGAGTCGTCTTCGAAAGTCCAATCCGGGTATATTATACGTCTTTCTTTGAATCTCTCTCTCTCTCTCTCTCTCTCTCTCTCTCTCTCTCTCTCTCTCTCTCTCTCTCTCTCTCTCTCTCTCTCTCTCTCTCTCTCTCTCTCTCTCTCTCTCTCTCTCTCTCTCTCTGTCTCTCTCTCTCTCTCTCTCTCTCTCGCCCTCCTCCGTTTCTCTTTCTCCCTCCTACCTTTGCTTGTCTGCCTGTCTGTGTCTCTTACTTTCTATCTATCTAATCTCTATTTATCTCTCTGTCTGTTTATCTTTCTCTCTATCCATCTATCAATCTGATTTTGTAATTGATAAATTGGCATCTCCGTCCGCGTATCTCTATATGTCGGTCAGACAGTCAATCAGGCTGATTGCTAGGGTACGCGTGACAGGGCAAAAAATTTAGGTTGGGGCAGTTAGATAAAACGTACAAAAGAGACCGTGTGTATGTGTGTGTGTGTGTGTGTGTGTGTGTGTGTGTGTGTGCGTGATTAGGAAGGTGAGTTGGAGAAGTATAAGAAAGTACACTTGGTCATAACACAGTAACATTACCCGTAGCATCACACAATGCTCCCAAAGAATGAGAAGTAATCAAGACTAAGAATAATTCTAGTTATTTGTAAAATTAGAGTTTAGTATCAAACCTGCATTTGGTATAGGCTACTGAATGTATTGTGGCGTAGGAAATTTAATTATTTTTAGCTGCTAAATTTGAGATCGCGTAGTCCTCAGGTCGACGCTGACGACGATAGATCTGGCGTCGTATTTTTGGGAAATAAATCTAACATGCACATTACCACCCGACACAGATGGATGGGTACCAACATCCATTGGAGAGTTAATTCTACGAGAGACTAGCGTCCTGCCCAGGAGGCGGGCATGACCACCTGTTTCTGATTCACGTCACAGAAACTGGGAGAAAACCCCGGCTCTATTGGCAATAATGGGTTTAAATATTTTTTTAAATTTTACTATATAATAGATGAACATAAAAGCCGTGCGGATTTAATCATTCGATCTTGACTGATCTTGTCATAGAGTTAATACTAAGCGCCAAACAGGTTGCAGTATGGTATGCTTTCCAGAGATGAGAAATGGATACATGGTGTTCAGTAAGTGAGCCTACACTCGTGTGAGGACTTTCGTTCTTTCTTTCTCTATCCGTTCAAATTCTACCTTCTGGTGTATGGGTTTAGTTATCCGAAAGGATCTTTCTCCAGGCTACCTGTGCTGGCATTTTCTGTTTCCTTCTGTGGTGGTTATATTTCTTTGCTTCAGTGATTCTTTTATACCTTGGGTTTTAGCGTTGTATACTGATTTAGCTATTCCCGCCTTATCATTCGTGCTGTTTCCATGCCCAAACAATCTGATTTATTTCTATCTTAGTTTTAATGTCATCTGGTCTGAATTGATCTCTCATCGTTGTGTTTCCTATTTTGTCTCTGTTAACTTTCCCTACTACTCTTCTTAGATATTTCATTTCAGCTGCGTGTACTCTATTGTATTCCTTTCTGTCTAGGGTCCAGGTTTCACTGCCGGAGAGGAGAATAAGACAATAAACTGTGCTGTATACTGCCATTTTGGATTTTGTTGAGAATTCTTGTTTACCTATAAATGTATCCCCCAGATGGCTACATTATTGTCAATGCCTTTTGGATTCTCTGGTTGATTTTTTTCTTAGTTTTTCCATTGAGATAATCATTACTCCTAACTATTTGCAGCTTTGAATCTGTTATAATGTCTCTCTGTCCAGTTTAAGGTGTTGTGTTTTAATTTCTCTAGTGCCTAGCATTGTTTTTGTTTTCTTTGCATTTCTTTCTTTATGTTGATATTGTATTGAAGGTTACATTTAGAGCTTAATCATAAGCTAATGAAAGCATTGATAGATTTATCACTTTGAGTTTCCACATACCTACATTCTTCGTTTTTGAGGATGCCTTTGAGACTAAATCCATAAATATGTTAAATAAAGAGGGCCTAGGATATATCCCTATCATACTCCTATACCTACATCAAATATTTCAAATAAGTTTCCAGCTATTCTCATTGCACATCTTGATTAATTATAAAAACTTTTAGTAATACTAAGGTTAATAAAAAACGATTATTAATATAGCAGTCTTCACTCATAACGCTTTCAAATCGCTCTGCAATGCAATAGAGATAAGACTGTTATCTAGAATGGAAAAATACCAAGGAGAAAATAGATGGAAAAGGGTTAAAATTGAATAAAATATTGGGATAGGAAAGGTACATGAACTCATGTGAACAAGCAGTGTTAAAAATATCAGATTACGTGGTAATGTGAAAGAAATTTAAATAAGCTATTGTAAACAATTGCAAAAAGTAAAAGAATTTAAATAAAGTGGTGAATCTAGTGTATAAAATATAAGTAATAGTGAACAGTAAATAATACCTCTGATTAAAAAGGACAGCCTTCAGATTTCCTTTGAATGATGTACTAGGAAATTCTACTTTTTGATCTAAGGGTGTGTGTTGGTTCGTAGGCATGCAATAAATTGGTTAAATAAGAAGGGAGTGATGGATCATTAAGACTATAGTAGGCAATATTGGCTATTGTGAATTCAATACGATATTTCAGAGGGATTCTATGGAGGGACATAAGGACAGAGGTTAAAAGCTTCTAACAAATATTGATCTATATTATGTTCTTTTAAAGAATGTCATAGTTCATCCCTCCTCACAGTGTTGTTCTTTTCCTATCTCCTTCAATTTGTCTCCTACCACAGACCTCTGCAGTACTACTAAGGAGTGTTTCCTTACAAAGTTGTCACTTTTCTTCTATTGAGCTTTTATTCAGATCAATATGCCTTTCATTGATCTTTTATCTTAGATTGGTATATCTGTTTTACTTCTGGTGTCTTTAGTTCTTCTATTTTGAGTTTAGTAATTTTCTTTACAAATCTTTTCAGTTTGTTTTCCTCAACAAGTAATCTCATTTTTGCAACCAATTAGGTGATGATCACTTAATATTTCAGCTCCTGTTAAGTCTTGCATCCATTGTACTGCAAGGAAGGGAGCTGCTTACTATTTTGTAGTCTATGGTCGACTTTTCACTCCTGTCACCTTTTAATTCCGTATAATTATGGATATTTTTTATGTGCAAGAAAGGATTTGGTTATTTTCATGTAATTCTTTAGGCAAAAGTGTATTAGTCTCTCTCCATTTGTAAAAGTTGTTGTCTGTTCTTCTTTACGTATTACTCCACCTGATATTTCACTGTTGCCTTCTCTAGCGTTTCAATCTCCTAAAAGCATTAGTCTTGTTTGAGTTTGGGATTCAAATCAAATGGTTTTGGGCAAGTAGGTAATCAGCTCACTATTCCCTAGGCAGGTGGTGGTGGTGCCACCTCGAGACTCCCTATCGGGCCTTTTGTGATTTTCTGTCGATGTTCACTGCCTTAGCCTCTAGTCTACCATGACCAGCTTGCAAGGCAGAAAGTTATGATTTTATGTCAGCGTTAACTCCCTTAACCTTTGATCTTCAAAGACCGACTTGAAGGCAGCAGAAGACTCAAAGAGGGCGGGGTCGCCTAAACCCCGTTCAAATGCAAGCACTTGCCCATTGCACGGATATAAATGTCCAACTTTCTGATAAATCATGTTGTCTTTCATATATATATTTATTTATATATATATATATATATATATATATATATATATATATATATATATATATATATATATATATATATATATATATATATATATATATATATATATATATATATATATATATGCATTAGAAGGCCCACTACTGTTTTAGCCCTATCCTTTACAACATCTAGTCCTGAGAAGTTGAAAGCATGATTCGGTCCTACTTTTCTACTCCTTGTCATTTATTTTTCTTTGTTTATGTGAAAATTAAAAGGGGACTCAGTAATCCAGAGGCAAGGTGTCGGCCATCAGTTGAACATTTTTCTCGAGTTTTTTGTCGAATTTCTTGGAGCCGATATGCAGTTGAGATCTATAGAATATAACATTGCAGCTGAAAGGCGTATTTAGTATTTTGTTTTTGGCCGTGAGTCCGTAAGTTTGTATTTACCTTGAAACGTACGTATTTGAGGGTTAACTGTATTAAAAAATA
>JAXRKP010000783.1:0-17500 GCA_037039925.1 Doris montereyensis | reverse complement strand
ACAGATGGACTTCGTGCATCTATCAAATGTTAAGGGCCTGCTGAGAGTTAGCACAGCCACGTCAAAATCTGAAATTAGACAAACAGTAAGTAATACAAATGATTTTTTGTAACAAAACGTCCTTTAACCCCCCGCCCTCCCCACCCCTTTACATTATTGTTAATTCATTTGTTTGATATTTGATGAAAATAGATACAGACAGGTGCAAAGCAAACGTTTCCCCTTTCATTTCAAGGAAACTGATCGATTATATTATCTGCAGTTATTGTTGGTGTTATGTTGCGATATTTGTCTGTTTTCATTTATCTTCTTCTCACCATTGTTTTGTTTCCGTTATTTTCTTTTTTGATTTTGTTGCGAATCCCGAATCAGACTTCAGAGGTAACAGGTTGTTTGACTATTGTTGTATTAGCATTTATATTGAACTCTGTGATGCTATGTCTATCAGACTTCCTAGTTTCTTATCTAACTATCAGTATATCTATCTATCTATCCAGCTATCTATCTATCCAGCTATCTATCTATCTATCTATCTATCTATCTATCTATCTATCTATCTATCTATATATCTATTTATCTATCGATCTATCTATCGATCTATCTATCTATCAATCTATCTATCTGTCTATCTATCGATCTATCTCGAAAAACTCGAGAAAATATTTCAAACGTCGGCGGGGCTCGAACTCACAACCTTTTGGTTGAGACGCGATCACCTTGCCGCTGGACTATCTATCTATCTATCTATCTATCTATCTATCTATCTATCTATCTATCTATCTATCTATCTACCCATCCATCCATCTATATATCTATCTATCTATATTTCTATCTATCTATCTATCTATCTTTTATTATTTTGATTTGATTTACCCTCATCCATAGCTAAGGTTGGTTGATCGACACCTAGTCTCGTCGGACATGGACGACAAAAAAGGAGGTTTCATGTGCAGATCACAGTACTATGTGCACGTTAAAGATCCCTTGGCTGTTTACAGAACAGTCCGGGAGAAATTAAAATTCCTATTTTAAAAAACGAGATCACCCTAGTTGTGGATGTGGGTAAATCAAATCGAATAAAACCAAATCGAATCAAGTCTGTCTGTCGGTATGTCTGTCTGTCTGTCTACCTATCTATCTATATCTATCTATCTATCTACCTATTTATCTATCTATCTCTACATCTGTCTATCTATCTATCTATCTATCTATATATCTATCTATTTATCTATCTATCTATCTATCTAACTATCTATCTATCTATCTATCTCTATATCTGTCTATCTATCTATCTATCTATTTATCTATCTATCTATGTCTATATCTGTCTATCTATCTATCTATCTATCTATCTGTTTATCTATCTATCTATCTCTATGTCTGTCTATCTATCTGTATATCTATCTATTTATCTATTTTTCTATACTTTCCCATGTCTCACTTTAGATCAATTTCTTTAATTACGTTTCTTCATCCTGTACATTAGTCAAAGCTGTTTCATCTGTTATATAATCCCATTATGCGTTCAGATTTTGACACGATAGTGAACATTTTGCACTGACTTAATCTGACCTTTGTTGGTTAGATTGTAACGTGGAGACATGACGTAGGATTGAATACTGTGACTTTTCAACTGCCTCATGTAGGACGAGCCGATCATCACGATCACGTCTTCCGATTTGTGTTTCACACGGTCTCTGTGAAGAGAAATAGAAAGAAAGAGGAATATATCTTAATAACAGTAGCGTACTAATCTAATAGCTAGGTCTATTCAGACTTGGCAAAAGTACTAAAGGAGGCATGGAAAGCAATGGCACATTATCATATTATGCCTTGTATACTGCACTTTTCCTTCTTCTTTTCATTCTTATTATCACCGTCCTTTTCTTTCCTCCTATCCGTCCTCCTTCTGACATCACGCTGTGTGATGCCTAAGTTAGCGTTTAGATCTAGATTCTAGATATTTCTCGTTTGAAGTCTGTTTTGTCTTTATTGGTGGTTTGTCATTTATCGTCGTTTTTCACATTTGACTTAACCCCACTGTGCTTCCCCTGTGTTACACACTATGCCGTATGTCTAGGGGAAAAAATCAGGACTCTACTCCTGATCACCCTACGCTCAACTCTGAGTACGAGACTTACGTTTCTTTAGTCTTAGTCACCTACGAGAACACACACACACACAGACTTGCAACTTGACAAGAAAACCATTTCTTTCAATGTCCATTTCAACCTCATGGAGACCCTAAACAGTAGCCTACTTTTGCCCGTCCGTCTATCGTTGATAGTAACACTCTGACAAGATCCTATTCTGCTCACACACCTACGTTCTCATTCACCACATCACCACACCTGCGTTAAGTAAACAAAGCAGAGTGAAATATGTTTTTAATATGTTTTTTTTAAAGGTGTACAACAATAATCCGGAGTTGTTAAACTGATGTCATTGTGATTATAAAGTCACAACACAACATATGTCACAACGTCTCTTACTCCCTATTGTCCTACCATTGAATAATTTTGTTACCAAATATTGTAAACAGTAGAAACGTTGTTTATTTCTCCGAAATAACCTCAACAAAACGCACATGACTTAAAGTGTTAATAACGGGAAAATTGTACAACAGAAATAAATGGAACTTAATACAAAATATTAACAACAATTCTATTTACATAATTTGACGTCTCACCCTTTTCTACCAGGGTCCTTCTGAAGAAAAAAAAATCAGTTATGCAAAATGGCAGCTATGCTTGCATTGTTTCGCGTTAATTATTCGAGTGATGAGTAGAATCTCCGGTTTGAGCAACAAAACTTGGGACGTTTTTCTCTTCCATGGCGATATCGAAAACTGTATCTCTTCAAGGGTGATGTCATGTCATTACTGTTCTATCTTTTCTTTTAGTTCCATTTCTGAGTAAAGGGACGAGCCGATTACTGGGGATTATGATCCCAACGGTAGTGTCACCAAACTATTAGGAGCCGCAAGTTCATCAAATTGGTCATGACACGCTGTATTCTAACCGGAGAAGTTGCTATCCACAGACATCAATCTTCAGCAGCTATACACCGAAAACGAGGTCTAACAACGGGCACAACCCCAACGATACCAACCTAGATCTAGGTGTAACATGACAAACATGCAGTTCCAGAATGGAATAAGCTTCCAGCTAGCACTGCAAACGCTCAGACCACTGAACAATTTAAACAACGTCTACACGAGTTCCTGTCAAACTGTAAAACCCATCTGCAGCGGGATAGGCCAATAGGCCCTTTGCAGATTAATGAACAGAATCAGAATCAGATTTCTGTAGATTTCTTTTTTCTAATAGAAAGTCCAAAGTAATGGCATAGCTCGTGTGCAATTCCAGTCTGTTGTTTGGGGTGATCAAGACATTTGATATATTTTTTAGGTTGAATGTTATAATCCCTGTGATCATACGTCGCCTGCTCTCGTCGCGAGCTAGTCGTGAATATCGAAATGTGAACACAGATTTTGAAATTACGGTGGATTTTTATTTTTAAGAGCCCACAGAGCAAAATCACGCTGTTGTTATTTGTCCTTCATCGCATCTCTTTTATTGTGTTATGTCTTTGTTTCTGAATAGAATGAAATGGTATTTAACACACAAACCTAAAAAATACAATTACTAGATCTATGCAAAATTTCGTACCAATCAATGTTAGGAAAGAGAACGTAAGGTTAAAGTTCAAAGTTACGGTGGGTAGCCTTTCAGTCGGCAGACTTTGTGCACGGCAGCGTTGTGTTTTACATTTCTGACTGGTGGAATATTTTCTGGCCCAGACATTCCACCACTCAGAATGATGGAAATGAAAAGTAGCCTTTCTCACTCGATTTTCAGATTTGTGCACTACTCAGAATGATGTGAAAAGTAGCCTTCCATCTCACTATTCTCAATGGTGGAATATTTCCTGACTCAGATTTTCCACCAATCAGAAAATCAGAATGATGGAAATGAACATCTCACTATTCTCAATGATGGAATCTTTTCCTGATTCGGAATATTTTCACGTATGCAGAGGCAGAATGATGGAAATGTTTCATCTCACTATTCTCAATGGTGGAATATTTTCAGATTATCCACCAATCAGAAAATCAGAATGCAGAACAACCTTGTTTTGATTCGAGGTAGGCAGGATGTTAGCTCCCTAGATGATGGAGAGGACGGCCGATTCTCAACCACAGAAAGTTTCAACGTTTTCTCGAGTTTGTTGGTCCAGGTAGGTGGATCGGCACTATAGGCCACCAGAGACGGCAAAAGTAAAAAAGGTCACGTGTACAGATCACAAACTCTGTCATTAAAGATCCATTTGCTGTCTATAGGGCAGTCAGGGCAAAATAAAAATCCCTACAAAAAATCTTTATAAAATTTACTTTAAGATACTGAAAACTTTGATTCTGATGAAACATGTCTCTCTCAATTTAGGAGACGTTGTGACAAAACCGTAGCTGTGTGAGTTTGCAGCTACAACGACATTGGTTCAATATATAATAGTCCCATGTGGTTTTTACACAACGTTGTGCTCGTATCAAAGAATAATACAAAGGAGCCGCAGTGGGAGTGAAGTCAAGGGTAAAAAACGACAATAAGGAACAACTCCACCAATAAAGACACAACAAAATTTGTTCTGTCTTGATTGATAGAGTTGTCACTCGTTTTTCACCTTTGCTCTTATAAAAAGGTTGTTCACTCTGTTTTCCTCTCTTGTCTCAGACGTGAATGAATACCCAAAATAAAAGGATGAGACAGAGTGTTAGTATAAGACGCCGAGCAGTTGCTGTACTGTAGGCTATTAAAAGGAAGCTGTGAATTACTTTGAAAGGCACGGCCTACTCTGTGATAAATGATGTGCAGTCGATGAGCCTACACTTGTGCGGAGATACGGATTATGAATCAGTCTTTATTTATCAACACTTTTTTTAACCTTTAAAAATAGTGATATAGACAACAACAAAAATCAACAAAAGTGTATTAACTTACGCGTTAATCATACAATGAGCGGCTGTCATAATGTGTCTCGTCCAGGATAGTAGCCCCGCACCAGTTGCCTGGTACCTTGATGCCAGCCATCCACGGGTATTGACACTCTTCTGCGTTGCTACCGCCAATGATCTTGCTTTGAAGCACTTCGGATGTTCCACAGTCTGCAAAACAAGGTGAATGTTTTAGCTATAAACACACAACAAACTAGCAAAGGTTAAAATAACGTACAAAGTAAGAGTTTAAGGGTGTCGTACTTTCTCGTTTACTCTAGACGCTTGACGAGACCGTCAGTGGAGAGTCTGCGTGATGTCTGTGTGTATCACGTAGTGTGTGTATGTGTATGTGTGGGAGTGTGTGTACTACGTTGTGTATATGTGTGGGTGCGTATGCGTGGCGTGTGAAGGACACAATCACTTGCAACAAATGAACAAGAAGCAAAAAACTAAAGCTAAATAAAAACAATAAATAAATAAACCTAATGCAAAAAATAATCACAGCAGTTCTCTTTCGTTTGGGTTCGTTTTCAAAACAAGCCTGCAAAACATGTATTCAAAACCAACTTCCAAAGCCTGTGTTCAAAAACCAACTTCTCAAGCCTGTGTTAAAAACTAGCTTCCAAAGTCTGTGTTCAAAACCAACTTCCAAAGCCTGTGTTCAAAACCAACTTCAAAGTCTGTGTTCAAAACCAACTTCCAAAGCCTCTGTTCAAAACCAACTTCTGAAGCCTGTGTTAAAAACTTACTTCCAAAGTATATGTGTTCAAAACCAACTTCTGAATCCTGTGTTCAAAACTAACTTCCAAAGTCTGTGTTCAAAACCAACTTCCTAAGCCTGTGTTCAAAACCAACTTCCAAAGTCTGTGTTCAAAACCAACTTTCAAAGTCTGTGTTCAAAACCAACTTCCAAAGTCTGTGTTCAAAACCAACTCCAAAGTCTGTGTTCAAAACCAACTTCCAAAGCCTGTGTTCAAAACCAACTCTCTCAAGCCTGTGTTCAAAACTAACTTCCAAAGTCTGTGTTCAAAACCAACTTCTGAAACCTGTGTTCAAAACTAACTTCCAAAGTCTGTGTTCAAAACCAACTTCCTAAGCCTGTGTTAAAAACCAACTTCCAAAGTCTGTGTTCAAAACCAATTCAAAGTCTGTGTTCAAAACCAACTTTCAAAGTCTGTGTTCAAAACCAACTTCCAAAGCCTGTGTTAATAACTAACTTCAAAAGCCTGTGTTCAAAACCAACTTCAAAAGCCTGTGTTAAAAACAAACTTCCAAAGCCTGTGTTAAAAACCAACTTCCTAAGCCTGTGTTCAAAACCAACTTCAAAAGCATGTGTTCAATACTAACTTCGAAGCCTATGTTCAAAAACCAGCTCCCGAAGCCAATGTACAAAACCAGCTTCCGAAGACTATGTTCAAAACCACCTTCCAAAGCCTGTGTTAAAAACCAGCTTCAAAGCATGCGTTAAAAATCAGTTTCCGCAGCCTATGTTCAAAACCAGCTTCCGAAGCCTATGTTCAAAACCAGTTTCCAGACGCCTATGTTCAAAACCATCTCCCGAAGCCCGTGTTCAAAACTAACTGCAAAACCTATGTTTAAAACTAACTTCCAAAACCTATGTTCAAACTAACTTCCAAGACCTATGTTCAAAACTAACTTCCAAAACCTATGTTCAAAACTAACTTCCAAGACCTACGTTCAAAAGTAACTTCCAAAACCTATGTTCAAAACTAACTTCCAAAACCTATGTTCAAACTAACTTCCAAAGCCTATGTTAAAAAACAGTTTCTAAAGCCCATGTTCAAAAAACAGCTTCCATAGCCCATGTTCAAAAACAGCTTCAAAGCCCATGTTCAAAAACAGCTTTCATAGCCCATGTTCAAAAACAGCTTCCATAGCCCATGTTCAAAAACACCTTCCATAGCCCATGTTCAAACAACTTCCATAGCCCATGTTCAAAAACAGCTTCCATAGCCCATGTTCAAAAACAGCTTCTAAAGCCCATGTTCAAAAACAGCTTCCATAGCCCATGTTCAAGACCAGCTTCCAAAGCCCATGTTCAAAAACAGCTTCTAAAGCCCATGTTTAAAAACAGCTTCCATAACCCATGTTCAAAGCAGCCTCCAAAGCCCATGTTCAAAAACAGCTTCCAAAACCCATGTTCAAAAGCAGCTTCTAAAGCCCCATGTTCAAAAACAGCTTCTAAAGTCCATGTTTAAAAACAGCTTCCATAGCCCATGTTCAAAACAGCTTCCAAAGCCCATGTTCGAAAACAGCTTCCAAAGCCCATGTTCAAACAGCTTCCATAGCCCATGTTCAAATACAGCTTCCAAAGTCCATGTTCAAAAACAGCTTCCATAGCCCATGATCAAAAACACCTTCCATAGCCCATGTTCAAAAACAGCCCATAGCCCATGTTCAAAAACAACTTCCAAATCCCATGTTCAAAAACAGCTTCCATAGCCCATGTTCAAAAACAGCTTCTAAAGCCCATGTTTAAAAACAGCTTCCATAGCCCATATTCAAGACCAGCTTCTAAAGCCCATGTTCAAAAACAGCTTCAAAGCCCATGTTTAAAAACAGCTTCCATAGCCCATGTTCAAAAACAGCTTCCAAAGCACATGTTCAAAAACAGCTTCCAAAGCCCATGTTCAAAAAACAGCTTCTAAAGCCCATGTTCAAAAACAGCTTCTAAAGCCCATGTTTAAAAACAGCTTCCATAGCCCATGTTCAAAAACAGCTTCCAAATCCCTTGTCCAAAAACAGCTTCCAAAGCCCATGTTCAAAACAGCTTCCAAAGCCCATGCTCACAAAAAAGCTTCCAAAGGTCATGTTCAAAACCAACTTTCAAAGCCCCTGTTCTAAACTAACTTCCAAAAACCCCCATGTTCAAAAACAGCTTCCAAAGTGTTTAAAACCAGCTTCCAAAGCTTATGTGCAGAATCAACTTTCAAGAAGAAGAAGAAGAAGAAGAAGAAGAAGAAGAAGAAGAAGAAGAGAAGAAGAAGAAGAAGAAGAAGAAGAAGAAGAAGAAGAAGAAGAAGAAGAAGAAGAAGAAGAAGAAGAAGAAGAAGAAGAAGAAGAACAAGAACAAGAACAAGAACAAGAACAAGAACAAGAACAAGAACAAGAACAAGAACAAGAACAAGAACAAGAACAAGAACAAATTGCTTACCAGCATTATATCTAATTGTGGGTGGTGGTTGTGTTGGCCTCTCAGTCCTGCTAGGTCTTGCGTTAGTGGGGACGGGGTGTTTGGTTGGGTAGGACGATTTCCCTACTGCTGAAAGACAATATTGTGGTTGTTAAGTTTCTATAGTTCTCTTTACACATTCTTGTAGCTGCTATTGACTCAAAACATACATACATACATACCTATATCCATCCATACATACATAAATACATAGATACAATACATACATACATACATACATTTTCATACATACATACATACATACATACATACATACATACATACATACATATCATACATACATATTTAACATACATACATACATACATATTAAGATGGATACATACATATATATCAACATACATACATACATATCAATATTAACTTCCTACATACATACATTTTCATACAAACATACATACATACATACATAAATACATACATACATACATACAACACATACATATATACATACATACATAAATACATACGTTACATACATACAAATATGCATACATAAATACATACATGCTTAATTATTTACTTAATTACTCTGCCTCCCCCTCTCGGTGTTGAGTATAAATACTATATTACTTGAGTTACCTGAAAACCGTCCGTGTGATATAATAATGTCGGAAATTGTCTAAACTGTCCGTCTGTGGGATTTGTCTGCCTGTCTGTCTGTTTTTTTGTGTGTCTTTATAAATATTGTCTGTCTGTCTGAGTGAGCGAGATCTAAACAGAGAGTTTGTCTTCCAGAGAGAGAGAAAGAGATTATTAGAGAAAGACAGAGAGACAGACAGATAGACAGACAGAGACAGACAGACAGACTCCTAGACAGACAATACGTAAGTGGACTTTTGTGAAACCAACGATTATGATGTTTATCTTTTTAGAGAGACGAGAGAGAGAGTGGACCTTCAGATAACTGAAATCAGAGAGAGAGAGTCATCGAGTAAAGAGCACTAAGAAAGAGAGAGAGAGAGAGAGAGAGTGAGTTCTTGAGAAAGGGGAGAGAAAGGGAGAAAGAAAAGGAATAATAAAGTCAGAAAGAAGATGGGTCTAAAACACCAAACAAGCAAAGCTTAAAACTCTGAGGCCAATCATCCTTCTAACTTACCATTCACACACACAATCTGACAGTATTTGAAAAACCCTATGAGAAACAAGGCATTATTCTGATATCTACTGATGTGGTCGCGTCTCCTTGAACACATGATGCGACAATTACATCTGAGGATTTGAACAAAGATTCAGGTTATAGATATAGACACCTCTGAGTAACATTATACGTTTAGTAAAGTAAATAAAATTCCTTTCAAGATCTTCAAGGCCTATATAGCCGGGGCTTATTCCTGCACTCTTAGTGTGAAGCCGAACAGGTGGACGATAATCACCGCCTGGACAGGACGTTATTCTGATGCATTCTTTGTACTTCACGCTAGTTCTTGTACCCATTTGCACCTGAGTGGAGTCGGGAGAAATGTGTGTCAAGTTTAGTGTATTTCAATTTTGAATACAACGTCGGACCTTGATTTTCTAGGAATTCGAATTCGGGACCTCATGATCCCCAGACCGGCACCCAAACGCTAGGCCAACGACTCCTCATAGTACCTACGTTTAGGACAGCCATAAAGACGAAAGAAAAATTGCAGACGTTTGTTTACAAACTAGTTAAATTGACAATATTAATTAGATAATATATGACAACCCTAATCATTAATAAAATGTTCCATCATTTTTCTTGACCGTCTGTGTAGACAATCTTCGGCTAGAAAATTATTATCAAGGCTTAATTGAATGAAAACTTTACTCAAAGACAAGGAAACAATGATATTTTCATTAAACTTAGCCTCCATTTTAAACCGTTTTTATAATCTAATGAATTGGGATAGCATCGTTGACGCCCCAGTATCGTGTAGTGATTCGTTTTAGTAATCGTTCACGCTTAAGTGGAACATACTTGTTTGAAGAATAGGTAGGAAGACATACTGATAAGAACCGTTTTATAAAGAGATTCGTTTGGGAACAAATTCTGATAAAACATTTTACTTTTAATACTATGTACTGTTACTATGGTTATTACGGCCACTTGAAAAATAATGAAAAGGGCATGAACATATGACGAAATTTTAATTTGATTTGATTTGATTTACCCACATCAACAACTAATGTCATCTCGGGGTTTTAGGAGGAATTTTAATTTTGTTTGGACTGCCCCAAACAGACATGGGATCTTGAACGTGCACATAATGTTGTTATCTGCACACGGGACCTCCTTTTTATCGTCCGTCTCCGATGGGACAAGGTCTCGATCCACCTACCTGGACCAGGGGGGGTAGTTTTTAGATTTTTTCGAAAAAAGTCTGAGACAATATTTCAAGCGTTCACGGGGGTCGAATCCACTACCTTTTGGTTGAGAGGCTGACACCTTACCGCGGACTACTGAATCACCCATTTACGAAAAGAGACAACAATTATGCAAAGTTCTACACAGGGAAAATAGTCCATTTTTCCTTGGTCATTGTCATCCTTTTGTACCAAACCAGTGCAGTTTTTACTGCTAATTGAATGCTTCCCCGCTTGCCTCAAATCAAATGTTCGTTTTTATCATTTATTAAAGACATAGATACATACAATATTGGAATTATGAATTGGTTACAAATAATACAAAGTGAGGCAAGGGGCATGATTTTAAGTGTAGATCTAGATCTAAAGACAAACAGTGGAACACATGTTGAAAGTGAATACAACTTCATAGACATGAAGACAAACAGTGAGGAAAGATCTTCATTATGAAAGTGAAAGAGGTTGTAAGCTATAGACAAACAGTGAGGCAAGGGGCATAGCAAGCGATGGGTGTCAACAACGCTAAATGAAAAAGTTGATTCTGTTTCTTACCTGAAAAGTTTTCCTTGGCTATATAGCTATTTGACTCTTCACAGGCTTTGGGGCTTGAATAAAATCTACTACTTGTCCTTATTCACCACTTTCGACATTCCTCCTTTCCTCGGGAATTGTTTCCAATTACAATGTATTTATTGTTCCTTTCGACTTCAATATTTATTTCATGTTCTTATTCATCATATTTTCTTCCACTTTGTTTCTATAGACAATTTAGTACGTATAGCAGAAATATTTTTCCGATAGCCATATTTGGTTGAGAAACATGGACCACGAGGAAAGAAGAAATGAATGCTCTCTTGGTATTCGAAATGAAATGTCTAAGGGGCTATCCTTGGTGTTACTAAGCACGATAGGCTTAGAAACACGCACATATCTGACACAATGAACATAAACGAAACAATCGAAGATGTGGTGGTGAATAGGAGACTTCGTTGGTTCGGACATGTTGTCAGGGGTAAAGCACAAACAAGGATCAATGCTAGCTATAAGATAGATTTCACGAATCCAAGACCAAGAGGACGTCCACCCCAAAGATGGTCCGACAACATCAGGGAGCAGTGCGGCATTCCATATCCTTACGGCGGAGAAAAGGGCACTATCTAAAGAAATATGGAAGAAATGTGTATTGTTTATTGTAATGTGGGGCCGCAAGGTGGATCACGTCCTATGTTTCAAATCCTAGTAAAGCAGAATCTCAACATTTATTTCACAACAAAGGAAGACAACTCCCACTGAAGTGCTGTGACACAATTTTAGTGTTTCAGAGTTTAGTGATCACGGCAATACTGGATTCCAGACTTGATTATTACCCTGGTTTGTTCCCACCCCCGGACATTTCACTCTTGGAGAATGGACTTGTATCCTTTATTTCCCACTTACTGGTGGACTCGTTGCAATCCAGAGACAAGGTGTCGGCTTCTTAGCCAAAAGATTGTGTAACCTGATCCAGATAGGTGGATTATTATCACCTGTTTCCAATCGGAGAAACGATAAGGCAAGAGGTCTGAGATTTGTTTTGAGCACATTAAAAATATATTGGCTATTACATAGAGTCAAGGGTCTGAAAAAAAAAAAAACAATCCTACTGAAAAAATTTGAGATGGACAAACATTTGGTAGTAACATAGAGTCAAGATATGAAAAGTAGAAAAAAAACAAAGACTGACATTTGTTTTGAGATGGACAAACATTTGCTATAACATAGAGTCAAGATATGAAAAGTAGAAGAAAACAAGAGACTGACATTTGTTTTGAGATGGACAAACATTTGCTATAACATAGAGTCAAGATATGAAAAGTAGAAGAAAACAAGAGACTACATTTGTTCCCATTGAGATAATCAAATTTGGAAACATTTACCTTAATCAAGGAAAGTAGTGTTCGTGTCCAAAGAGAATAATCAGAAATAGTGTTTTGAGATGAAACAAATTTGGAAACATAGAGTCAAAGATACAAAATCATCGTTGAAAGTAGTGCTGTCATAGCTGAATGATCCCAATATTCAATAAATAAAGGACAGAAATGGGTAGGCGGTGAAAGAGAATGATAAAATTTGGTGCTGTTTTTCACAAGATATCAAAGAGAATCCTCTACAAATTTGGAAAGTAGTGTTCGCTCTCAAAGAGAATAATCAACTACTGTAGTTCTTAGATGAAGAAAGAGAATAATCAAATTTGGATCGAGTGTTAAATGATGTCCTAAAAGCTTTATGTCGTTTTTCCCACATAATGACATTTCTAGGGATAGTTAAATTGTAAAGATAAATGACAACCACAAAGAATTAGAGAAGAAACAAAAATAACAAGAGTTTGAAAACTTACGTGGAAATACGTATTCATAGCTAATACAATTTTTGACGTTGACTGTTCAGAGATAAGCAAGGGACCTGGAAGATAAAATCAAAGAACGGGCCGACGAAGAGATAAATTGACGATTAATATTTTTCATTTCCTTTTTCCCCAACATAAAGTTTAGCAAGAAGGCGCAAGCAGAGAAGCAGCAGCAGCAGCAGCAGCAGCAAAAATAACAGAGCAGCATTGTTTTTGGCAGTATTGCAGCAGCATCTAATTCATTGTTTTGGCATCGAGACAAGCAAGGGACCTGGAAGAGAAAATCATTGTTTTTGTGCCGCAGCAGAGAGCAAACAGAGGCTAATATTTTTTTCACATTCCCTACAAAAGATATGAAATTGATGCTTATATTGACAGTGACTTACTGTGATAGCAGTAATTTTAAGTAATTATTGTTTTTGGCAGCTCACAAAAATAATTTTCATCTAATTCATTAGTTTTGGTGTCGTATTTTAGTATTCAGTAGCTCTTCTTGTCCTTGCAGCAGCAGTAGCAGCCATCTAATAGTCAATATTTGCAGAAGTAGTAGTAAAGATAGTAGCAGCAGTAGCATCTAGTAGTAGTAGTAGTAGTAGTCTAGTCAGCATCTAGCAGTTCAGTAGCTCAGTAGCATAGCAGCAGCAGCAGTAGCATTAGCAGCAGCAGCAGCAGTGCTAGTCAATAGCAGTAGCAGCCATAATAGTAGTAGTAGCCGCAGTAGCAGTACATCTTAGCAGTAGTATCTAGTGGGTCAATCTAGCAGCAGTAATCAGCCATCTATCAGCTGCAGTACATCTTAAACTATATCTAGCAGCAGCAATCTATATCCAATCATCTATCTATCAAAAGCAATACATCTTAAACTATATCTATGGGTCAATCTATATCCAATCATCTATCTATCACTGCAGCACATCTTAAACTATATCTATGGGTTAATCTAGCATCCAATTAAGTCATCTATCTATCACTGCAGTCCATCTTAAACTATATCTATTGATCAATCTATATCCAGCCATCTATCTATAATTAAACAACATCTTAAATCTATATCCAGCATCTATCAATCTAGAGCAAACAGAAGCCACAACAAACATCTATCATTGCAGCACATCTTAAATAATTCAATGCGTAGCATTAGCATTTAAACCTTGACCTCTTTGACTCAACTCTGGTAAACCAGCAAATAACAGACAGATCGCAGCAGTTGTTACATTTTCTGAGCTTCCTCCATCTTCTGAGGATATTCAGCCAAAATGATTTGCAGCAGCATCTCCGTGTCAGCAGTCAGCAGTCCATGACAACAAAAGCAGCATGATGGAAATAATCTGGAACACGGAAATGGAGACAAAACATACGGTTTAAAGCATTTTGATAACTAGTGTGGTTGAACATTAGAAAATTCATTAAATTGAAATCTATGAGGCCTAAAATGACAGTCTCAGACAAAAAGTTGACATGGAAAGTCGTCCATTTGGACATTAATGTACAAAAGCAAAGGCCCAACTCAGTCACAGGGAGCTTTCTAGAAACAATGACTGTTCTTAGGGTAGTGAGCGAAATAATGGCAAGCCAAAATGATCAAAGAGTGTGATGACCAGCAGCTACGGGTAGGATTTATGAACAAGCTCTCATAACAATTTAACTAAACAACAACAAATCAAATTCTATATCCAACTAATAAAAATATAAGAAAATCTTAGAAAGCCAACAAATGAATGGAGATCCCAGTAAAACCAACCGCCCTATAATCGGTGAATTATTGTGACCTGAAAATTGGACCGATGTTAAGAATCTCAGTGTTAATAATTTGTGAAATCTATATCCAGTTTAATCGATCCTGTGTACATCTTAAAGCTAAGAGGTCTCATTTCTGGGAGGAGCTAGATGAGAACCTTCTCAATTTGTAGATAGAGACCACTGAGGCTGGAGTTTTGTTATGTAGAGAGAGATAGAGAGTGAGAGCAGTCAAGTCGGAAAGAGAGACGTTGTCCAGCAAGATGAGAGAGCATTTTGTCTTCCTACCTCGAGAAAGGCGTTAGGCAGACAGTGTGAAAAGGGGGAGATAGATAAAACACTCCTGAGATTGTTGATCAATCAGAGAGAGAGAGACAGAAACACCCAGAACGATCAGGTAAAAAGATGAGAACTGTTAAGGAACCTGTTCAAAGGCCAGGAGGCTGGAAGAGATACAGAGTGTAGAGAGAGAGAGAGAGCGATTAGATACAGAGATTGACTGAGAGAGAGAGGACTGAGACAGACTGACAGACAGACAGACAGACAGACACAGAGAGAAAGGGTGAGTGGTAAGAGGCTGGAAGAGATGAAGAGACAGTCAAAAGAGGATTAAATCTTCTGACAGACAGACAGACAGACAGTCAGATTTACAGACAGACAGACAGACAGACAGCAGGCAGGATAGATAGACAGACCCACCAGACCGAAGACAGACAGGTTTCTGACAGACAGGCAGACAGAGACAGAGGGAGAACCCTGACAGAAAATCCATCGACCAATTTTTTGATAAGAATTAACCTGGAACTCAAATTTGATGTTAAGGCCCTTAGGAACAAATGTCATACAAAACCAAAACAAACCGAAAAACATTCAAAGAAAATATGGGAATGTCAACCGAAATCATGAATCAACATACGCTTGGAACAAATGTCATCAACCAACAACAATGTCTTGAAAATAATTTACAAATAGCAACAAAATCTGAAACCGTAATAGGCACTAATGGTTTTAAATTTAAACGCTAGATGATTTACAACAGTGCAGAAACATTCATTTAACTTATAGGTAAAATGAGACAATAACTTCTCCAAACTGGAAGAAGACTTAAGGTCTTGTCTAAAGAAAATTATGAAAATACTAACACCTATTTTCGACAGAAAAATATTCATAAATATAAAGAGTAAATGAAGACAGAAATGAAAATGTCAATCATAGACTATATAATAGTTAAAAAACAGAATTTTAATGTCAATGGGTGCAAGATTTAAGATTCAAATTCAAATTCAAATTTAAATTCAAATTCAAATTCAATTCAATTCATTCAAATATTGTATTTCATCCCAGAGGGAAATTTGGTTTTCAGACGTTTAAAAATGAATAGAAGTATAATATAAGTAGATAAATCGTGTTTTTGCACATACGAATTAACGTTTCCATGCAACAACATGTAAATATATGTTAGCAAAAAAAAAAAGGAATAGATAAATGTTCCATTTATAAGTTATTACTTATCGTAGCACATATTCCGATAAATTAATAATTATGTTTAAAAAAAAACATGTTTCGTCTTCAAATTATCTCTAGAATTTTCTTTCATTCACTTAAACTTTATAATTTGTATTATTTTAAAAGTCTTATGCCTGTCGGTAAAAAGTAAGTAACAGAAGTAATACAGCGTCGTTACGATTATTTCTCTTGAATCAAATGGATTAAAAAGGATGTGCCGCTACATAAGCCTTTAAACGTATTTCATATTCTCTCTATATAAATATCATATGGTTCGTGACACAATATCCGTACTTTCTCCAGCAAGCGACAAATTCGATAAATTAATTGTAAGAGACAAGACTTCGAGGCTGTACAGCTAAATGCATATTCTAAATCTACCAAGACCAGGGTTTGTCGCATGAAAACATGTGGGTTACCAGCGGTTTGATTTGTGGTTTGTATTTGGGATTGTATTCCCTCCCACCCCACCTCCGCCCCTGTCCCCTTGATCTAAACCAGAAGGAGATATACAAGAACCGCCGAGCCAAGGATCAACATTTGACATGTCCTAGGCTTTCAAACTTCTCCTTGATCTTCTACTTCCTTTTCAAACGTAAATGATCTTTTAAGCTTGATCAACCGGTACGCTATCACATTGCTTTCCAACACTCATTCAAATTTCAAACAATTATGTCGCGGCTTTTAATCCTTCTTTTCTTCACTAAATTTAGGTCTGAGTGGTTACAACAGCACTATTCTGGGTATCACATGTAATGTAATGTTTGAGAATACGATCACAAATTAATGATGCATGGAGCCTGCTTACTGGGACGATGCATAGCAGTGAGATCATAGCGACACTAAAGCCATAAGATATCTGGTCTCAGTTTCCTAGAAACCATTTATTTTTATATGTGTAAATCTACGGGGTTTATCATACAATATCCTGTTAGAGGCTAGATAGATCATTGACCTCAAACTGCCCCATGAATATTGATACGATCATGGAGTTTCCAAAAATGGTTGAACCTACAATATTTAATCAGGCACTGTACATTCATTCATCATGCAAGTATTCTGAATTATAGAGCTTATCAATGGCATTTAAAAAAAAAGAATTAATACTTTTTGAATTTTTTGTTTTGAACTGTAAACTGTTCCCTATATTGGCTGTTCTTTTAATAATAGAAAAAGATGTCTAACAGAAGTAGAACTTCCTGTAATATGTATTTTGAATCTATCCCCTATTTCTTTTTTGTTCTTTTGTCTATCTCTTTTCTTCCGGATTTCTTTTATTTTCTCCGGAGATGGGCAGTTACGGCTTCAGGACGACTCATACAAGAATGTACGT
>JAXRKP010000782.1:135000-220312 GCA_037039925.1 Doris montereyensis | reverse complement strand
GGTAGACCCTTCCACAGCATTGGACCTTACTAAGAAGGGGTGCCACAGAGCTACTGAATCGGTGCTGACACTCTATAAGAAATAAACTCTCTAAGGTAGACAGGAAAGTGTGGATCATGAAGACATTGATAAATCAATACCGCAATCTTATCTTATATCGTGATACGATATTTCACTGGCAGCCAGTGTAATTCTTTCAGTTTTGGTGTGATGTGATATTGTTCTCTTTAACTAAACGTGCTGCACTATTTTGGATTTGCTGTAATTTATTTATACGATTTTCTACCACCCCATCCAAAAGTGAGTTACAGAGTAATCAATTCGAGATATAACAAATAAACATGCTAATATATTCTCTGCACATTCTATGATATGGGCTCAATATGAACATGCTGTAATTCACAATAACACGATTTTCTGAGGTGGAAAACGCGATAGATATATAGATAGATAGATAGATAGATAGATATATAGATAGATAGATAAAGATAGATAGATAGATGAATAGATAGATTAGATAGATAGATAAAGATAGATGTATTAGATAGATAGATAGATAAAGATATTAGATAGATAGATGATAGATAGATAGATAGATAGATAGACAGATAGATAGATAGATAGATGAGTAGGTAGATAGATAGATAGATAGATAGATAGATAGATAGATAGAAGAGATAGATAGATAGATAGATAGATAGATAGATAGATAGATAGATAGATGAGATAGATAGATAGATAGATATGATAGATAGATATAGCACATACAAATACCATGCAGGGTATTTCGGCGTAAATGTATTTAGCCCACTAACGTGCACGTCTAAGTGTCTTAACATCTAAATTCGTGTTCAAAGTTCTGTATTCCTTCCACATGTTTCAATCACTGCTTAGCAACAACAGTAGCAACAGCAGCAGCAGCAACGCAACAGTATCAACAAAAACAACAACAACAACGATTCAACGTTTGATCAACAGCCCTTTTTGTCTACACGACAACAGTACTCGCATGACGCAAATCCTCATCGATTCTCGTCTCACACGCACACGCACACACACACATACACGTACACAGACACCTACACACAGACACACACACACACACAGGGTGCCACAAACCAACTCGTGGTGACAGACGACAGACTCTAAAGCAAAGACAACCGAGACGACGAGAAGACAAAAACGGGATGCTATTAATAAATCAAGCCAGTTGCTAGAATAAAGGAGTTAACACAATGAGTCATTCACTCGTCCCATCAACTAAACAGCCTCTGGGATGGAAAAGGTGGATGAGATGACACAAGAGCGATAATATTACGTTTAAGCTTTTCAATCAGATCACACAAGTTTATTTGAGAACGATTGATGTTAGTGTTAGTCAGTATCGATTTAAGAGAATCACCCAATAAAAGTCTAAGGCGTTGTGAATGGATTGCCGTGTGCGATACTGATGATGTCATCAATCAAGAGTTAATATTTTATGATAATTGAAAGGAACTAAAGAATTTCCAGGTGATAATTTGCTAACACAAACCTCATTTCGCGACAATATGGTTGGTAATAAAGTAAAAAGAACAAATAATTGTACATTACCTTTGCCGTCACGGCTGTCAGTAAAGAAAGAAGTTTATTAGTGTATTACGTGTGTCAGGTTACATTAAATAAATATAGGAGTATTTAAGCAACTTGTCATTGTACTTGATTAGCTGTGTAAGATAACATTAATATCTAACTGTTTAAGACATCCATTGGTACACCCAATTAAATAGCCTTTAAACGCTGAGACGTTTTTATTGAAACAAATTGCCTTCTATTGTCTTTTATTCTTTTCTCATGCAGAAATATTTGGAGTTAAAAATTACTAAAAGTTTACCAAAATAGAAGGCGTGAAACATGCACTTTTCAGGGGTCAAAATGTCTTGATATGCAATTTAGTTACAAAAATGTGTCGTTACGATTCACACGAAATTTGTTGAAAACATAACACGTCTTAATGTGTTATAAAGATCGAAAGCAAATCAAAGTATAATATAATATGTGAATTTATATTATAACATTTTACAAAGGCAAGAACGTTTTCACAATTTCAGACCTGATTTTCTCAAAATAGAAAAAAAGATTCTTTGATAAGACAAACTTTCAACTAAGAGTGTGCAATAATTTCAGGTTAGCGTTTCACGCATGCGCTGTCGAATCGACGCAAGTCCTGTGAGTTCACGCGTGTTTATTCGAAAAACGTTGCGCTTACGGAGAGAACAGACAGAAGTCGTTCACCAGGGTTACGGCTAATGAACGGACGGAGAGGACAGACAGAAGTCGTTCACCAGGGTTACGGCTAATGAACGGACAGAGAGGACAGACAGAAGTCGTCCACCAGGGCGTACGCCTAATGAACGGACAGAAAAGACAGACAGAAGTCGTTCACCTGGGTTACGACAAATGAACGGACGGAGAGGACAGACAGAAGTTGTTCACCTGGGGTAAGGCTAATGAACGGACGGAAAGGACAGACAAAAAGTCGTTCACCTGGGTTACGTCTAATGAACGGATGGAGAGGACAGACAGAAGTCGTTCACCTGGCGGAGGCTAATGAACGGACGGAGAGGACAGACAGAAGTCGTTCACCTAGGGTAAGGCTAATGAACGGACGGAGAGGAAAGATAGAAGTCGTTCACCTGGGTTACGGCTAATGAACGGACGGAGAGGACAGACAGAAGTCGTTCACCTGGGGTAAGACTAATGAACGGACGGAGAGGACAGACAAAAAATCGTTCACCTGGATTAGGTCTAATGAACGGACGGAGAGGACAGACAGAAGTTGTTCATCTAGGGCAAGGCTAATGAACGGACGGAGAGGACAGACAGAAGTTGTTCTCTAGGGCAAGGCTAATGAACGGACGGAGAGGACAGACGAAGTCGTTCACCTGGGTGACGGCTAATAAACGGACGGAGAGGACAGATAGAAGTCGTTCACCTGGGTGACGGCTAATAAACGAACGGAGAGGACAGATGAAGTTGTTCACCTGGAGTAAGACTAATGAACGGACGGAGAGGACAGACAGAAGTTGTTCACCTAGGGCAAGGCTAATGAACGGACGGAGAGGACAGACAGAAGTTGTTCTCCTAGAGCAAGGCTAATGAACGGACGGAGAGGAAGACGAAGTTGTTCTCCTAGAGGCAAGGCTAATGAACGGACGGAGAGGACAGACAGAAGTTGTTCTCCTAGGGCAAGGCTAATGAACGGACGGAGGGACAGACAGAAGTTGTTCTCCTAGGGCAAGCAGAAGCTAATGAACGGACGGAGAGGACAGATAAGTTGTTCACCTGGGTGACGGCTAATAAACGGACAGAGGACAGATAGAAGTCGTTCACCTGGGTGACAGCTAATGAACGGACGGAGAGGACAGATAGAAGTCGTTCACCAGGGTTAGGGTTAATGAGGGTACATAAAACCTGACACAAATAGTCGGGTGTGGCAATCTTAGGGGGGAGGGGCACTTGCAGAACACATTGTCTTGTTGTCCAGCATGGCCGATCGACTTGTTTGGGAGAAGATAATTGAGAAAATTGAGAGAAATGTCAGTGCGGGGGTTAACCATAGTGCTGGTGGCATTTCCAGGCAATCGTGATAAGTAACAGTTTGCCCATCAAAGTAGAAATGATCATGTACAGCTCTATCCCATAATTACTGCTGAAGACATTTATTTTGGGTGAGTCATTCAACTTCCGGGTTGGCTTGCGGATTCGCACTCCCATATCCTCACGTTGTCGGTGTGGATTGACATTTAAAATAAGTTTCGACTTATAAATATTTGAAATTGGGAAGGGTTTTTACAATCTTCCTGTATATTAACATTCATACACTACTGGCACGTTGTTTTCTCATACCATAATACATGGGTCGTGGCTAACATGGTACTGGGTATAATAGAAAATGGGTGAGTCATGCATGAATGTCGGTGTCACAAATTACTAGTACAGCAAAGGACTTTAACAGCTTTATGTCATTAATTTTTAATTCTTTTTGTGAAAAAAATAAAAATAAATAGAATTACGATTAAATCAAGGACACAATAGATAGTATGCATTGTAACATGAGGAACCTAATCAGATAACTAAGGCATTAATTACATTTGTTTGAAGTGCATTACCATTACACATCTGACAGCAGATACAGATATCGTGCTATGAAAGCAAATAAAAACCAGTATTATTATCAAAGGCGCATGACGTCATTACAAAAGTCGAAAGAGGCATCAATGCTTGAGGACAGAATGCTGACTCATAATCCACTTCTTTTTTTAATTCTTTTTTAATTGATGGTTTTATTAACAGTATCGTCTACCAGATGGTGGGCCATGAGACCGGATGTTGTTTTCACAATCGCACTCAGGTGTGCAGTGACTACGTTAATTAAAGGCGTCACGCTCTGATTGCTCTGCCTGGGACATGCATATTGTTGTCCAGCACCTGTATTTTGTCAATGTGTTTAGTTCCGCCACTCGCAGGGGTGGGGGGAGGAGGAGGTGTGTGTTTACAAAAGCAATGAAATTTTAATTATAACGGATATTGGGTTTACCGGCACATGACACAACGGTAGTTTTCCCCTTTAGCAGTTAGTGCGTGTGTTTTATCTGAAATATTCACCTGTCATTATTATCATTATTACCTGGAGGAAAAAATATGTCTCGCTGTAGGTAGGCGCGTTGGTTTTGACAAAAAGGTGGACTTAGCAACACGAGATCGATGGTGAGTCCTCTCGGCGATTCCAATGACCGTTAATCAAAATGTAAAATTTCATTGTGCAACAGAAGTCAAATCCCATCGACTACATGTTTTACTTTAATATTAGGCATATGTATGAGACCTACGAACAGCACGTCGAAGATCGAGAACTGTAGTTTTAGCTCCGATATTGCATCGAGGAGAACCTACAAACCGAAGACGAAAAATCCACCTTCTGTAGACAAATAAAACACAAAGGAGACACAGTGGAGATAAGGGGACAAGGATGAACGACAAAAGTGGCCACTGTGTCTCTCCAAAGGATTCTGCCATAAATTCGTCTCAAGTCGATGTATTCCAAATTGCACAACGTTTATTTGATGACAAACGCGAATAATCAATGTTTTGATACGAAGTGTCGTAAAATAACAACTTGTTCTTGTAGAGATGAAAACCCCCTCGTAAACAAACAACAAAAAAAGAAAGAAAAATAAGAAAAAAAAGAAGAAAAAACGAAGAAAAACAAAACAAAACAAAAATAAATGAAAATGACAAGCTCCAACACAATAAAGACCTTAAAAATTGTTGCTGCCCGTGCGAAGACATCAATCTCAAACCCTAATTCTGATAGCATCGCACAGCACGGAAGTCATAAAAATGTTCGTTTTATTGATAAGCTTTACGAGGACATCTAGTGATAAAAATGTTCGTCTTAATGCGAGGACATCTAGTGATAAAAATGTTCGTTTTAATAAGCTTTACGAGGGAAAAACATCTTTTATTGATAAGCTTTACGAGGACAAGTGAAAAACATGTTCGTTTTATTGATAAGCTTATCTAGTGAAAACATGTTCGTTTTATTGATAAGTTTACGTTTTAAAAACATGTTCGTTTTATTGATAAGCTTTACGAGGACATCTAGTGAAAAACATGTTCGTTTTATTGATAAGCTTTACGAGACATCTAGTGAAAAACATGTTCGTTTATTGATAAGCTTACGAGGACATCTAGTGAAAACAATGTTCGTTTTATTGATAAGCTTTACGAGGACATCTAGTGAAAAAAATGTTCGTTTTATTGATAAGCTTTACGAGGACATCTAGTGAAAAAAATGTTCGTTTTATTGATAAGCATTACGAGGACATCTAGTGATAAAAATGTTCGTTTTATTGATAAGCTTTACGAGGACATCTAGTGAAATAAATAAAGCCGAACCCAGTGAGTAATGCAAGTTTAAGGAAAAGCCCTGAATTCACTAATTTATTATTGATTTTTAAAAGCTTCAAATTATGTCTAACCATTCATGAATGTGATAAATTTCATTATTTCTAACAGGGCCACCATCTATAAATGTGATCAATTTCATTATTTGTGACAGCGCCACCATCCATAAATGTGATAAATTTCATTATGTCTAACAGCGCCACCATCCATAAATGTGATCAATTTCAATATTTCTAACAGCACCACCATCCATAAATGTGATCAATTTCATTATTTCTAACAGCGCCACCATCCATAAATGTGATCAATTTCATTATTTCTAACAGCGCCACCATCCATGAATGTGATCAATTTCATTATTTCTAACATTTTATTATTTTTCTAACAGTGCCACTATCCATAAATGTGATCAATTTCATTATTTCTAACAGCGCCACCATCCATAAATGTGATCAATTTCATTATTTCTAACAGCGCCACCATCCATAAATGTGATCAATTTCATTATTTCTAACAGTGCCACCATCCATGAATGTGATCAATTTCATTATTTCTAACAGTGCCACCATCCATGAATGTGATCAATTTCATTATTTCTAACAGTGCCACCATCCATGAATGTGATCAATTTCATTATTTCTAACAGTGTCACCATCCATAAATGTGATCAAATTATTTCTAACAGTGCCACCATCCATGAATGATCTAATTTCTAACAGTGCAATTTCACTAACATCCATGTATGTGATCGAATGCATCAATTTCATTATTTCTAACAGTGTCACCATCCATGAATAGATCAATTTCATTATTTCTAACAGTGTCACCATCCATGAATGTGATCAATTTCATTATTTCTAACAGCGTCACCATCCATGAATGTTATCAATTTCATTATTTCTAACAGCGTCACCATCCATGAATGTTCAATTTCATTATTTCTAACAGGGCCACCATCCAATTTCATTATTTCTAACAGCGCCACCATCCATGAATGCGATCAATTTTCATTATTTCTAATAGGCCACCATCCATGAATGTGATCAATTTCATTATTTCTAACAGCGCACCATCCATGAATGCGATCAATTTCATTATTTCTAACAGCGCCACCATCCATGAATGCGATCAATTTCATTATTTCTAACAGGGCCACCATCCATGAATGCGATCAAATTTCTAACGGGCTTCTAAATTTCAGCGCTTCCTAACAGAGCCACCATCCATATCTGTGGCGAAATATGACAATAAGTGACAGATCCACTAATAAAGACAGAACAAACACGCGACGTTTCGGGTATAACCCTTCGTCTGACAACAAACGAGAAAAATCTAGAATAATTTTTATTTTAGATATTTCTCATTTGTTGTCTGACGAAGGGTTATACCCGAAACTTCACGTGTTTGTTCTGTCTTTATTAGTGGAGTTGTCAATTATTGCCATATTTCGCATTTGACTTCACTGCACTGTGACTCCTTCGTATCATCCATATATGTGATCAATTTCATTATTTCTAATCACCATCCATGACTGATAAATTTCCTTATTCCTAATAGCGCCACCATCCATGACTGATAAATTTCATTATTCCTAATAGCGCCACCATCCATGACTGATAAATTTCATTATTTCTAACAGCGCAACCATCCATGACTGATAAATTTCACTATTTCTAACAGCGCCACCATCCATGACTGATAAATTTCATTATTTCTAACAGCGCCACCATCCATGTCTGTGATAAATTTCATTATTTCTAACAGCGCCACCATCCATGTCTGTGATAAATTTCATTATTTCTAACAGCGCCACCATCCATGTCTGTGATAAATTTCATTATTTCTAACAGCGCCACCATCCATGACTGATAACTTTCATTCTTTCTAACGTAACAGCGCCGCCATCCATGTCTATGATAAATTTCTCAACCACTTAATCCAAAGGAGACTTGATACAGGCCAGTCTGTCTTCGTGTGCAAAAATACTTCCCATATCAGGCGTTGCTTGCTCGTATCCACGCTAAAGCAGCTTGGGAAAAGGCCAGCAAGATAACCACGGTGTGTTTTGAATGAAAATAGCCAAGTCACACGGAGTCTGTCAGGAAAGGAGGCTTGGGCGTGTGTGTGTTTGTGTGAGCTTAATGGTGAATGTGAGTTAATCTTCCGACTACGATACGATGCCTTGGGGTCAATGTCCGTCAGCCACGTCTCCCATCAATATTCGACCTGTGCTCTGCAATAATTAGTTATTCTTTTTTAAATTATATACAAAACGGTTTCAGTTGGAAACAGTTTAAATCTTGAATATGATCACAATTGTCAATTTTTTATCCTGAGTGTCATAGAGCCTATGTTTAAATATACAAAGGCCTACATACTTCGAAACCATGAGGACTCTTTGTGATACCAAGTCCTTCATGCCAGAAAGTTTCGAGATACCAAGTCCTTCACGTCAGAAAGCTTTGTGATGGCAAGTCCTTCACGTCAGAAAGCTTTGTGATACCAAGTCCTTCACGTCAGAAAGCTTTGTGATACCAAGTCCTTCACGTCAAAGCTTCGTGATACCAAATCCTTCACGGCAGAAAGTTTCGTGATACCAAGTCCTTCACGCCAGAAAGTTTCGTGACACAAAGAAAAAATCCGATACATCTCGTCGATTTGATGGTAAAATTGAATGTGGTCACGTAAATGTATTCTTGGTTGTTAGACGATGGATTTCAATGACGTTTTTAATGAATTGTTTTGAAATTACAACCCTTAGATATAATAAATGTTTGCATTTCTAAACAAAGTACATGTTAACTGCTATAGTTTGATAACATAATGTTGAGAAACTGACTGTTAGACAATTTTCATTGAAAACAGCAGAGTGAACAATCACTGTAGCTTAAATATATTTCTCTGGCAAACAACGGTCCGTGGCTGTAACGGAAAGTGACATCGGTTTTGCTTGTCTTATTTTTCAAACATTTTGAAAGGACAAGGACCTGACACATGACACATCCCAAATTGTTATTACCAACCTCTGTCCTCATAACGATGTTGCTAATGCAGTGGCTACTTACTTAAGCTGTCAGACTTGAGATTGCGAGATCATCGGTTCAAATCCTGCAAATCATCGCATTGGAGGTATGACTTTCGGAATTATAGCCAATCAACTTTCGGTAAAAAAAAAATGTTTAAATCATATACTCAGAGTTGACCGTGCGACGATCTGAAGAGTCCTGATGTGTCTAGGCGTACGACATAGTGTGGTCATTTGCCATTGCTGTCGGCAAGTCAGTCTGAAAAGACCTAAGCTACCAAATTCGTTGCTGGATTGGCAGGATGGCCATAAAAATGCCCGGACTGGCAATCGAACGGAGTATCTTGGACGCTCTACCGACTGAGCTACCGGCGTCCCTGTAAGTACAAGGGTAACATTTCAGGCCTCCTTTGCGCAATAACTCCCCAACGGCAGCCTATTAGCTGTGCTTTGTCAGTATAGTAGTCACGTGGTAGTCACATGAGTCACCTAAATCTTTTCTTTATCCCTATGTCCTGTCTGTCAACGCGCTCCGTTTAACAAATTAATGCATTAACCGTTAAATTACTAAAACTCACTCGAGCGAAAGGAACTTGTATAAAGTGGCTGCTCAACAGGAATGCCCCAAAAGTATGCCCCTTCTTTGTCCGTGTAGGCATGTGTATGTGCGCACGTGAGTTTGATTATTGTAAAGGTGTGCGTGACTGTGTGTTTGTATGTGTGTATAGGTGTACGTGAGTATGTGCGTGTATGTGTATATATGAATGATCTTGGTCGGTAGTCTGCTCATTTTCATAGCCAGGCGATGGATGCCGACGTGGAGGTCGTAGGCTCGAGCCTATTGGTTCTCGTAGATTTTCCTGTCTATTCCTTTGTAGTTGTCTCGTCTTTGTTCATAGGGGCTTTAGTATTGTTTTCATGTCATTACTCATCACTACCACTTCTATTACTACTTCTACTGCTGCTATTACTTCTAGTGCTACTTCTGCAGCAGCTGCTGTTGTTGCTACGACTACTACTACTACTACTACTGCTGCTGCTGTTGCTGCTGCTACTGCTGCTACTCCTGTTACTACTACTACTACTACAACTACTACTTCTGTTACTACTACTACTACTACTTCTTTATCAGCATTACCATAATTGTAATCAATTTGAAATAGAATAATGACAATGAAGATTGTGAAAATGACGATGATGATGACGAATGTGAAGAGCCCGGTAAATGAGTTTTTACTTAAAAATACAAACAATTTATTGTGAATGAGACGCCACTGCAGTGAAAGTAAGAATGCAAAAGAAGACGGACTTTTCCAAGGTAGTGACTAATGTAAACACCTAAAGTAAAGAGCGTCCACCCATGCTTGGGGCAAGCAATCCACAGCACAGACACACTCAGTAAACCCGTAGGATCGAATTTCTCTCATTCGTATCGGCCTCTAAGGATAACCTTTGACCCAATTACATGAAATATAATATCATTTCAAAGCCAACTAGTTAGGTAGGCGCGTGCGATGAGGAATGCATGGAAAGGATGTCAAACAGATACAGATACTACATTAAAACTGTACATTGTGGTAAATAAACAGAAATAAGCTGCTACATGTCATTTCCATCTTAGAAATGTACCAAGTCCACTATTGCAGTGATCTCAGAGTTAATTAAGAAAACAGCAAGATGAACAATAAGTCAAAGAAGGAAAAAGTATGACCTACTAGCATAGCCCGCCAATCACCCTCCTGCTACATGTACTTATATAAATACTACATAATGTCTCTGTCTGTCTGTCTGTCTGTCTGTCTGTCTGTCTGTCTGTCTGTCTGTCTGTCTGTCTGTCTGTCTCTCTCTCTCTCTCTCTCTCTCTCTCTCTCTCTCTCTCTCTCTCTCTCTCTCTTGGGCTCTGACATGTCTCTCTCTCTCTCTCTCTCTCTCTCTCTCTCTCGTGCCTCCGGAGCATTGACATACACGAATATATATGAATGGAAAAAAAAAAAAAAAAAATCTGTCTCTGTCTCTCCCTCCCTCCCTCTCTGTCTCTCTCTCCCTCCCTCTCTGTCTCTGTCTCTCACTCTCTCTCTCTCTCTCTGTCTCTCTCTCTCTCTCTCTCTCTGTCTGTCTGTCTGTCTGTCTGTCTCTCTCTCTCTCTCTCTCTCTCTCTGTCTCTCTCTCTCTCTCTCTCTCTCTCTCTCTCTCTCTCTCTCTCACACACACACACACACTCTTTCTCTCTCTCTCTCTCTCTCTCTCTCTCTCTCTCTCTCTCTCTCTCTCTCTCTCTCTCTCTCTCTCTCTCTCTCTCTCTCTATCTCTCTCTCTCTTTTTCTCTGTCTAGTGTCTCTCTCTTCTCTTCCTCCCTATCTCTGTCTCTCTCTGTCTCTGTCCTGTCTCTGTCTCTGTCTGTCTGTCTCTGTCTGTCTGTCTGTCTCTCTCTCTCTCTCTCTCTCTCTCTCTCTCTCTCTCTCTCTGTCTCTCTCTCTCTGTCTTTCTCTCTCCCTCCCCCCTCTCTCTCTCTCTCTGTCTGTCTGTCTCTCTCTCTGTCTTGCTATCTCCCTCTCTCTCTCCCTCCCTCCCCCTCTGTCTCTCTCTCTCTCTGTCTCTGTCTCTGTCTCTGTCTCTCTCTCTCTCTCTCCCTCTCCCTCTCTCTCTCTCTCTCTCTCTCTCTCTCTCTCTCTCTCTCTCTCTCTCTCTCTCTCTCTCTCTCTCTCTCTCTCTCTCTCTCTCTCTCTCTCTCTCTCTCGTTGCGGAGCATTAACATACATAAATATATATGAATGGAAAAAAAAAAAAAAAGAAAGTCTGTCTCTGTCTCTCCCTCCCTCCCTCTCTGTCTCTCACTCTCTCTCTCTGTCTCTCTCTCCCTCCCTCTCCCTCTCTGTCTCTGTCTCTCTCCCTCTCTCTCTCTCTCTCTCTCTCTCTCTCTCTCCCTCTCTCTCTCTCTCTCTCTCTCTCTCTCTCTCTCTCTCTCTCTCTCTCTCTCTCTCTCTCTCTCTCTCTCTCTCTCTCTCTCTCGTGCGCCGGAGCATTGACATACATGAATATATATGAATCGAAAAAAAAAGAAAAAGAAAAAAAACAGAAAGAAAGTAGAAAAACAGGAAAGAAAGAAAAACATGAAGGAAGGAATTTGTTTCATTGAAATTTTCGTCCATTACATGCAGTGATCTCAGGGTGAAATTAAGAGAAACAGCAAGATGAAAGAATAGGCGCACCATGGAAAGAAATGTGGGACCTACCACTGCCCACATGAGAAAAAAGAAAGAAATGTGGGACCTACCACTGCCCACATGAGGAAAAAGAAAGAAATGTGGGACCTACCACTGCCCACATGAGGAAAAAGAAAAGAAATGTGACATAAATACATTAAACAAAAGAAAGAAGGACGAATTCAAAAGTTAAATCTGGTTTAGCTTTAAGTTATTTTATTTCCCATGTAAGGTGTACAACCCACAAATTGAATGAATCCCAACATTCCTTGTAGTAAAATATACGATATGAAAGCAAATTAATTGATTCTAGCCAAACACTATGGCAGTGCTGTAACCTAATCAAATCATGTGAGAAATATTTTAAAATAGCAATAGTAATAATGGTGCTCATGATAATGATAATACACATGTATAAATTATAAATACAAACGAGGTAAAAATGCATTCCGACCTATCGGCTATATATATATATATCAACCGCTTAGGGTAACAATTCTAGCATTTTCTGTAAACGTTACAAAATGACAAATGTGTCTCTACACCAATGCCAATGACATAATTAATAAAATTCATATTTGCATTGTTTTACAGACATCTTACTTTTTTGTTATTTTTAAAGCCAAACCTCGTATCAACCAAAACGCTTCTCAGTGGCCTCAGTCTTCCTCCATTTCCATATCAATATGCCTAGATATGCCTAGATATGCCTAAATATGCCTAGATATGCCTAAATATGCCTAGATATGCCTAGAGTTCTCCGACAACCAGCAGAGTGACAGCGACATTGTCCTAAAGCTCTTAAATCGCATCTAACACACACAACCCACCAAAACACAATCATATATTTATCACTGGAGTCACTATAAAATATGATCCTTCATGAGCAAGTAGTTTTTATAGTGTAGTGGTTAAGGCGATGGGGTAGGAATCTAAAAGGTCCTATGTTTGAATCAGCAGGGACAATTTGTTTACTATTTGTTTTTTCATTTGGTTTTCATAACCGTGCAGGTCTTGGATTTCATACTTCGATTTTTGTAAAAGTTTTTCTACGTCATTTCCTCCCTAGTTTTTTAGGATAAAATTACATGAGGAATCCCCAGTGGTACTTATATTCATCATTCAACACCAAGGCGGAGAAAAGCTTAAACAAACAAAAATGTCCATAGTAAAAATAATCGGCCAACCCGGGCAATGCCAGGTGCCTGCAGCTACTAGCTAGTGACAACAATGATAAACAATAACAATAACAATAATAATACTAATACTAATAATAATAATAATAATAATAATAATAATAATAATCCTAATAATGAAACTGATGATGTAATAATATTGATAATAACATAAATAAACAATAACAGAGATGATCATGCTCCAGTTCAGGGACAAGTAAGTATGACACTATAAAAATAAGCCATGCAATATGACATTTTGGGTTGATATAAATCCCTGCCATCAATAGAAACTGAAAACTACCTTTAAGGACATGTGATATTTTGTAAACATAGTTTCCAAAGATAAAGCAATAGAGTCCCCCCTTCCCCTTATTCCCCTGCCCACTCACAGACATACGCAGACACAACCACATAAAACTTGACAGTCAAGCAAGATGCATTTTTAGTTTCAGTAACAGTGATAACCTGAGAGCAGTGGTCTGCTTAATTGTTTGTCTGCTTGATCGTTTGCTCATCACAATTGATAATCATAGGGCTTTGGTCAAGACTTTTGAATAGTTCTCCTTTCCCAGTCCATCAAACTGACAAGGTGTCTGTCTTTCACAGGCATAGTGGAATCTGTTTCGCATCTTTCATACACAGTACTTGAGATTTCTTCACCCTGGCTTAGTAAATAACACAAGAACAACAATTCTTTACTCTGATACAATCGAACCCCAGGGGCTCTGCTTTTCAGTCTCAGGGGTTCTGCAGAGGTCAAAACACACACACTTGTACACTGTGCGTGTGTCCTTCCATTCTGTTCACCCCACTCAAGGGTTCGGTGAATGCACCTGTGAAACTTGCGAGGTTCAGTACCTCCAACAAAGTAAAAAACCACTGCACCAGGGTCACCAACTCCCCAGTCTACATACATCAACACCAGGGGCGGTGGCTGGAACCTAGACGTGCTGCCAACGATGAACCACTAACGTCCCATGACAGACAGGATTCAAACTCCTGACCTCTAGCATTCAAAGGAAGACGTGGCTTGTCTGAAGACCATTAAAGGTCCCACTCAAGAATAATGAAATCGCAACAACAAAAACCCAATCTAAATGCATAGATATGACTTACAGCAAAGTTATTTATACAGTCATAGTTGTAATACCTGAACATTTAGCACAAAAATGTCAGAAATTCACTCCTTATCAGCAAGAAAGATATATATATCAAATTTCTGATTTTCTGCATGAATCATGGACAACCAAACACATGATCAAAATTTCAGGCTGGGCAAAAGCATGTATAATTAATACTTTTTCTAGAATTTTTTGTTTGTTTGTTATTAAATTTTTGCAAAAATCATTTCTTTTGATTTGCCTGTGAAATTTGGTCCAAGGCATAATGATGACATCATAAGAACAGTAGCAATAACAAGTTATTAATCACCAAATGTTAATGGTTAAAATAAACAGATAATTTAATGAGTTCAATGAGCAAAGGACTGAACATGGACAAGATTCAAACCTTTAAATAAAATCTTTGGAACTTTTTTTCAAATCAACAAAATATTATGCTCTAACAACATTTTCAGGGAGAGTGTGTTCATGTCCAGAGGCAGCAGTACTTTTTTTAAAGCTCTCTGTTTTTACGCATTTATAGACGCGATCACGAAGATTACTCTTCATGAACACTCACTTAAACACATCCAAACCAACACGGCTGCTTATAATAACTAATTTTTCCCTGTGTATCATCTCAGACTGGAACAAACTAAATGCTGATGTCATTAGCGCTGTGAAATAAATGGCAACGTATCAATACCGCCAACGTATCAATACCGCCAACGTATCAATACCGCCAACTTATCAATATTGCCAAACATTTGTTAGTTTGTTACCTTTCATAAACAGTGTAATACTTTTTGCTTATTATCATTCCAGCATCTTTGAAAGGTAGTTGCACGTTTTGGAATAAAATTTCATTCTTTAATGCCATAGTAAACAGCCCTTAGCACCCTATTAGTAAAAAAAGTAATAATAAAAAAATCATCACAGCTTGAAACCTTGGGTTAGTAAATAATCCCTCTCTTCAGAGATCCAAACAGTGACAACAGAGCTATGAGACAATAAAAGTTTTATAACAATAACAAATAAATCTCATGTAGTATATGTACACACATACGAATGGTTCTGTTTATCTGTGGATTGTTGAATAGTTATATGGCAAATATACAAATATTTAGTATGCTTCAATTACACACCCTGCATCTCCCCATGATATGTGGAGTTGTGGCAAGCCCTTGGCCCTTGTGTTAATGATTCCCATCTGACAACACCCTTTGTATGATAAACCCTCACATCATCAACAAACATTCTCTACATTACGTAAGTGGAGATCACAAATTAAAGCAGAAAAAATGTGATTACATTGTAATATATTAACATGCTTACAGTTTACAATTGATTAAATTCAAGAATGTGTGAGGAAATTAATTTAAAGATAAATTCAATAAAAATCTTATGCGAAACTAAACTAAATATAAATTCAATCAAATTTCATGAGAAAGTTAACAAAACATAAATTTTAAAATTCAAAGGAAATCAATGTAATTGAAAACAGACCACGAGTACAAAAGCAATAACAATTTTGGCAGTCTCAATTTTCATTCCATTTCAGAATATTTTTTCACAGAAAACAGATATTAAAGCAGACAAAATCCAAACTGCCTTGTCTTGGTTTTTATTCAGTACAAGTGAAAAACTGTCAACAGAAAATGGGAAATTAACCTTGATAAGCATTACAATTACAGATCGAAATGTTAAATGGAAACCTTTTGGCCTCTAAACTCTTTGAGCAGAGACAGGATGTGTTCACTCAGCTTATAAAATACTGTTTCATAATACCATTATCATGATGATGAAGAAATGAAACGTTTTGCCTGATCACTACGCCATACCCAGTCCCTTGATTTGTGTGCATTAATCACTACGACCATATTCCCATGTTCCAAAAGTAAGACTAATTTGTGTGCATGTATTAATCACTCCATATTCATGTTCCAAAAGTAAGACTAATTTGTGTGCATGTATTAATCCCATGTTCCAAAAGTACTAATTTGTGTGCATATTCCCATGTTCCAAAAGTAAGACTAATTTGTGTGCATGTATTAATCACTACGACCATATTCCCATGTTCCAAAAGTAAGACTAATTTGTGTGCATGTATTAATCACTACGACCATATTCCCATGTTCCAAAAGTAAGACTAATTTGTGTGCATGTATTAATCACTACGACCATATTCCCATGTTCCAAAAGTAAGACTAATTTGTGTGCATGTATTAATCACTACGACCATATTCCCATGTTCCAAAAGTAAGACTAATTTGTGTGCATTAATCACTTACCATATTCCCATGTTCCAAAAGTAGTAATTTGTGTGCATGTGTGATCTGATGTTCCAAAAGTAAGACATATTCCCATGTTCCAAAAGTAAGACTAATTTGTGTGCATGTATTGATCACTACGACCATATTCCCATGTTCCAAAAGTAAGACTAATTTGTGTGCATGTATTAATCACTACGACCATATTCCCATGTTCCAAAAGTAAGACTAATTTGTGTGCATGTATTAATCACTACGACCATATTCCCATGTTCTAAAAGTAAGACTAATTTGTGTGCATGTATTAATCACTACGACCATATTCCCATGTTCTAAAAGTAAGACTAATTCACGTGCATGTATTAATCACTATGACTATATTCCCATGCTCCAAAAGCGGGACTAATTCACATGCAAACTCGTAACTGATTTCTCAATAAGAGAAATGCATCAGATCTCTTCTCAAGAATGCATTACAAACTATATCATTGTGCTATTTCAGTGAATTTTTTATAACGTTATAACAATAGCAAGCACTTCATTTATTAATTTCCTGGAATTATTGTTGAAACGCACCAACTATTTAAGTAGCCTGCTTAACCCATGCATAACACAATTTAAAGAAACCAAAACAAAATCTTGTTTTAGTAACAAAAATATCACGTTAAAGAAGTAATGTACATTTTTTTCAGTAAAAAGAGCAAAGCAAAACAAATAGTAACAAAAAACCAATAGTAAGGAAACACAATATAAGAGAATTTGCGATTAATTTCAAAATAGAAAGAAAGTGTAAAGGAAAAGACCAAAAATGTACAGCAAACATTGTTCATCTTTCACAGTGCCTCTTTCTATATACAAAAACCAAGCACTTTCAGTCACTCTATCAATCACAGAGATCAATCCAGGTGGCTTTGTTTTAGATTAATGCTCAATATGAATGTAAGACAACCATTAAAGCTTCACAAAACTACTTTCAATATGGAGGACAGCACTAGCAATACTGGCATAGGCAAGACGAAATCAAACCTATGAGCATATCGACATTCCTGTGTGTTGTAACGTAAACAAGATGAAATCAGTGCTATGAGCATAGACGTTCCTGTGTTTGTTAATCATTCTAGTTACTGATGAACAAAACACACACTACACCTACACCCCAGTCTAGTCTGCCCATCTTCTTTTTTTTTTTAATTCCATGCCAGATTGCGACTTTTCACGAGGTTTCACCAAATCAACTCTAATAGTTAGTAACTTAGTAACAGACAATGGCCATCTTTTCTGTAGAACAGGAGGATTTCCTATGACTTTGACATTAATCTTAGACGCATTGCAGAGAAATTAAAAAGCCAGAAAGCCACAAGAGAAATCTAGAATTATTCTCACTGTCCAACGAGAAGAAAGCAAATGAGACAAAGGAGAAATATCATTTTTGGATACCGGGTTACCTACTTTACAAAATGAAGTTTTCATGAATCAATAACGTAAACCAGCTGTCATCTCACATTACACTCAATAACATAAACCAGCTGTCATCTCACATTACACTCAATAACATAAACCAGCTGTCATCTCACATTACACTCAATAACATAAACCAGCTGTCATCTCACATTACACTCAATAACGTAAACCAGCTGTCATCTCATATTACACTCAATAACATAAACCAGCTGTCATCTCACATTACACTCAATAACATAAACCAGCTGTCATCTCACATTACACTCAATAACATAAACCAGCTGTCATCTCACATTACACTCAATAACATAAACCAGCTGTCATCTCACATTACACTCAATAACATAAACCAGCTGTCATCTCACATTACACTCAATAACGTAAACCAGCTGTCATCTCACATTACACTCAATAACATAAACCAGCTCATCTCACATTACACTCAATAACATAAACCAGCTGTCATCTCACATTACACTCAATAACATAAACCAGCTGTCATCTCACATTACACTCAATAACATAAACCAGCTGTCATCTCACATTACACTCAATAACATAAACCAGCTGTCATCTCACATTACACTCAAATAACGTATCTCAACACTCAATAACATAAACCAGCTGTCATCTCACATTACACTCAATAACATAAACCAGCTGTCATCTCACATTACACTCAATAACATAAACCAGCTGTCATCTCATTACACTCAATAACATAAACCAGCTGTCATCTCACATTACACTCAATAACATAAACCAGCTGTCATCTCATATTACACTCAATAACATAAACCAGCTGTCATCTCACATTACACTCAATAACATAAACCAGCTGTCATCTCACATTACACTCAATAACATAAACCAGCTGTCATCTCACATTACACTCAATAACATAAACCAGCTGTCATCACTCACATTACCAGCTGTCATCAATAACATAAACCAGCTGTCATCTCACATTACACTCAATAACATAAACCAGCTGTCATCTCACATTACACTCAATAACATAAACCAGCTGTCATCTCACATTACACTCAATAACATAAACCAGCTGTCATCTCACATTACACTCAATAACATAAACCAGCTGTCATCTCACATTACACTCAATAACATAAACCAGCTGTCATCTCACATTACACTCAATAACATAAACCAGCTGTCATCTCACATTACACTCAATAACATAAACCAGCTGTCATCTCATTACACTCAATAACATAAACCAGCTGTCATCTCATTACACTCAATAACATAAACCAGCTGTCATCTCACATTACACTCAATAACATAAACCAGCTGTCATCTCACATTACACTCAATAACATAAACCAGCTGTCATCTCACATTACACTCAATAACATAAACCAGCTGTCATCTCACATCATCAATAACATAAACCAGCATCTCACACTCAATAACATAAACCAGCTGTCATCTCACATTACACTCAATAACATAAACCAGCTGTCATCTCACATTCAACTCAATAACATAAACCAGCTGTCATCTCACATTGCACTCAATAACATAAACCAGCTGTCATCTCACATTACACTCAATAACGTAAACCAGCTGTCATCTCACATTACACTCAATAACGTAAACCAGCTGTCATCTCACATTACACTCAATAACGTAAACCAGCTGTCATCTCACATTACACTCAATAACATAAACCAGCTGTCAACTCACATTGCACTCAATCATATATCTTTTTTTTGGTTTAGGATCTTAAATCATGTCAAATTAACTTATTCCTTTAGCTTAAATGGCTTCAAACAGAAGAACAAAAACAACCCAAACCACAAACATGAAACATATGATGAGATATGCTATTTTGGGAGATTTATTATGACATTTAATGGCGGAATAAAGCGTAATTAAGGCGAAACAGACACTGATAATAAAGATGACCATGATGACGATGATTGTTCCCAACCGACATTGCATAATTTCTCACGGACTCTTGGCTGTCAATGAATCAGATGTCAATGAATCAGATGTCAATGAATCAGATGTCAATGAATCAGGTGTCAATGAATCAGATGTCAATGAATCAGATGTCAATGAATCAGATGTCAATGTCTACAGCCACAAAAACTAATGCTAAAATAATTTGACTTATAATAGACACATGCATGTCTGATTAGTGAAAATGAAATTTTAACAATGCTTACAAATTTTTGAACATAAAAGCTAAGAAACAGTTGCTTCCTATTTCCATATCACTTTTTGTTCATGTGAACAAACATACCCTGAGTGACAATTGAGATAAAATTTGCTCACCATCGACAGCGACTTCGATGAAAAGGTAAAAGATCATAAGTAGTGCATAGTAAAAGGAAGAGAAAGATAAAGCGGCAGTAGATATGCAATAAGTAGCAAAAGTTCACCAGAGCTCATACCAACCACTCGCAAACATGTAATCATACATAACCATTCTTATACCCAGAAATAGGTGTATACATATGTATAATTACTATAAAATCAAAGACATCTTTCATCTCTAAAATGATCACATCCACACACACATACACAAAACTACACACAATAGAAGTATCATTTCTAAGAGAAGGTGATAGATTTGTTCAATTTGTTGATTTTTTTTGTTGTTGACAAACCTACAGTTGAGCGGTAAATCGAAGTCTTGTTGGAAAAGACTTGCACCAATGACCTTTTGAAAAACCTATTGTTATTCTTCTAGCCTTTGCTGGGGAAAACTTTCTGTTATTATGTTTCAATCACCTCATGCTTTATCATTTTTTGCAATCACCTCATTCTTTAATAACCAACTTCTCCTGGAGTACGCGGACAAACCATGCAAGCAAAAAAATGTTTTCGCATTTTAATCTGCGTGACATTTGCACCAAATAAACTAGAATATACACTTGCTTTATTTTACAGAACACGGAATATAATCATAGAAAAAGAGGGAGAAAATTATCACAGTTTATGAATTGCTAGTTTAAGAAGTAAAGAACAAACACAAGAAGCGAATCCCAAAGTAAAAGTTTTATAAAGCATCCAATGATTAAACATTTTAGATGCCTGGTCAATCAGCCGTGTTCACACAGTGGATGGATCCAGGAAGCCATTAGAAAACAACCAGGTACTATATGACTTCTTTCCCCCCTGTCTTTAACAAACAGGTTTTTCAAACCAAATTGCAGACCCTAAATTGTATGCCCCATGTCAATTCTAGCTGTATCTGTCATTCAGGTGTGAAATCATGTCATTGAGTTAAGCATTGGTTCACTTACCTAAGACCCCTCTACTTTGTCCTTTATATCAGCATAGAGAAAAATTGTGGAAAGTGGATACTGCTACTTTACTATGCACCTCCTTTGACCTGTTTGAAACATGCCTCACACAACAAGCAATCCTTGCCACCAATCAACCTCAACAATGAAATCACAGCAAACAGCACCTTATATGACTACTACGGAGAAACTGAGCAAATTTATTTTCAGGACATGAAAGGTCTCCTCTGGGCAAGCTTTCACTGTATCTTTGCTCATTAGTGAAGAGTGAATAGGAATTCCTTAGCCATCACTCAGCCATACAATTATGTGCCATTTATTCCTCTCTACACGCACACGCAGATCTCTTGCATCTCTTTGGAAGCATCCAAAGTATCCTCTGAACACGCATATAACACTGTAGATGTGTTGTCAAATTTCTTCTTTTCAAAACTCTACTCATTGCCAAGCAGGCTTATCCATTCCATTAAAGATTAATGCTGTTAAGTGAAATTTATAATAAAGATAAATGGAGCACACTTGCAAACAGATTGTCGCTGAGCAGGGATGAAATAATACTCAATGTCCAGTATATTTTAAAAAAACATCAGTTCATATTCCAGACATACGTCTAAATCAAGTGATAGGGTACATCAGATCTCTTGTGACAGGTGAAAATGGTCAGTTACAGACGACAGACATTCAACACTTACATCTTGTTTACCACATGAGGTGACAAATAATGGTCATCGACTTATTCATGACAATGTAACTAAAGGCTGAATTGAGCAAGGCTTGGGGGTGAAACCATTGAAAGACTTTAAGCGATTTTAACAACGGACTGATATATATGTTTACATTTGCAAAGTTTTGCCTCCAACATCATAAAACAAAACCTTGACTCTTCACAGTCCTGATGCCTTGCTCCAATTGGTCTTGCTCAGTCATGAAATAGGACATAGACGGCACCCCGCGCCAGTGAGGCCTTTTCTGGGCACATGCGCAGATGTTTCATGTACAGGATGATGGCCATGACCACCACCAGGAAGCAAATGATGAAGATAAACTCTGTGTCTAGCCACCTGCTGCCTCTATACCACGACAGGTTGGCGGCTTGGTTTGAAGCCATCTCTTTCTGTAGCTCAATGTCCCTAAGAAGAAAAATGTGATTGAAAAGTGAGGTTTTAGTACTACAGATCAAGTAATAATTATAAATGATTAAAGGTTGTTCTATGGCAGCAAAACTATTTCTATAAAACAGCCAAAATAAACCTGTTATCTGAAATTTAAACAGTGGATTAAAATTTCACAGAATGTGTAAGCTTCCATTCTGATGAAAACACACATAGCACAAACAAAATTTTACTCCTGAAGGTATCGCCTTTAGCGCTTTTTGCAAATCTTTACTTCAGTTTTCACCATACAATATAGATTTTATAAGTATGTGAAAAATCGTTCAGCAGTAAATGCTAATTTTAGACAATACGTTTGTTAAGACTACCAACATATAGAATTCAGATCATTGGTTAAGAAGCGTCTGATCAGTTATGTAAATTACTTCTGAAACAGGTTACACTTTGACTCATATCATTATTCTGGCTTCTACATCCATCAAAGCTGCAAGAAATTCAAGACTTGAAGACTGATGAAGGAAATAAGATTTCATCACGGGAGGTGCAAACGGATGCAGCATGAAGAAAAGCCTTTACCTGAGAGGAAGAAATCTTGTTCTGTATATTAAAGCCCCCAGAGTCCATCCAACGTCCTTTTGTCTCACAAGTTGTGCTGAAGTCAACTTGGAGTAAGAAGTGGGAAAATCGAAACCCTTATGGAAGACCTGCATCATCCATGCTGCTTTGAAACACTGAAACCTTCAAGCAATAAAGAAAGACAATAAAAAGCCAAGGAAGAAATCTTGAGATTGAAGACAAAAATTAATCCTTTTATGCTTTTTTTCAAATTAAGAAACTAGAGAACTTGTATTATAGTGACTAATGAATGAAAACATCAAATTGACGTACAATTAGATAACGATAAAAACTGTAACATACCAACAAATCTCTTTACGTGGCCTAGTGGTTACGTTGTTAGACTTTGAATCATGAGGTCCCTGATTTAAATCCAAGCAATTAAAAAAAATTTGATTTGATTTACCCCATCCACAACTAAGGTGATCTCTTGGTTTTTGGCAGGATTTTTAATTTTGCCCGACTGCCCTGTAAACAGCCAAGGGATATTTAACATGCACAGAGTATTGTAATCTGCACACAGGACCTCCTTTTTCCTGTCTGTCTTCTATAGGACTAGGTGTCAATCCACCTACCTGGACATCGGGGGAAGATTTTGCTAAAGAAATATTGAGACAATTTTTTCAACCATTGGCGGGGCTCGAACCTACTACCTGGCTAAGAGGCCGACACCTTGCCTCTGGACTATCAAGTCCCCATCCTAGCATTGCTATATCTGAAGTTGTATTCATTCGGAAAGATTATCATCACCTATTCTGCTTAACGATATAGAAACCGGGATAAGCTCCAGCTCTATGGGCCATAATGACTGTGAAGGCACTTTATACTGACAAAGAATACAATGTTGTACCTAAAGAGCGCTAACACCAGTCTGACCCTACTTGAGCCATTGATCAACGCGTTGACAGCAAAGACCATGAATAAAAAAAATTTTTTAAAGCAATTAAGACAGTAATGATCAAAACCATTTTTTTTTCCTTTAATTTTCTATGAAAAAGACAAACGTTAACCGATCTTCAAAATTATCTTACATTTATAGAACATCTGAACGATAAATATCAGATGCATGCAAGGGTCATAACTTTTTGCAAAATTTAATTCAGAGGTGGTAAGTGCTGCAAGATAGTTCAAAAGTTGACCGATCTTCAAAAAATATCTTACATTTAAAGAACATCTGAATGAAAAATATCGCATGCAGGGGTCATAGTGGTAAGTACTGCCAAGATAGTTTCACACAAGTCTTGTCGTTTTCATTTGAGGGGTATTTTGTAGAAAAAAAAAATGGATAAAAACAACCGCCAAAAAAAACCCCAAGAAAACAAAAAAATCAAAACACTAATGATATTACCTAAATCTGTGATCATCTGCTTTTGGATAAAACATTTGCTTGTACCATTATGAATTTAGTTGAGACCAGCTTGTTCCACAGAAATCCTGAAAAAATCAAGATGCATAAATATAGATGTTTTGTTTATTTTTTTATGTATTCATAGTTAAACAGGAAAAAAAATGAACCCATTCTGCCGGCTAAAATCAATCATGTTCACGCCAATGTGCCCAATTATGGTCGATAATGAAACTACCAGCATGTATGCATTGAGCTCATCTACATTGAAACTACAATTAATGGGTTACTTCTGTTGCTTTCAGGATGTAGAGAACAAATTAAAGCTAAATTATATGTTCGATACACATTGATTCACTAAATATCAAACCGTTAATTCTTTAAGATATCTGAGAAATTTTTTGACGAATCCATATATATATTAGTACCTAAAATTCCTGTACAATGGTGTTTGACTACATAAGATAAGATAAGAAGAATATTTATATTGTGCCTTCCCTCAGAAGAGCTCAAGGCGCATTACAAGCAAAAAATGATAAAACAGATATGGCATGCTATCACTAAAACATTTTACATAAAACAGATGCATCAATAAAAAATAGTATCACAATGAATTCAGTAAAAGCAAGCAATTCAATAAAATTCATCTAAATGTGTTGGAGAAGTAGTGGGTCTTCAAGTGAGATTTCAGTATATTCAAAGACTCTGCAGACTGGACGTCCCATGGTAAAATGTTCCAAATTTTGGCTGCTTGTGTTTGTAGGGCCCTATCTCCGAAAGTCTTAAGTCTAGTTTTGAGTGTTTGTATCATTTTCTTTGCTCGCTGAGCGCAGTGACCTGTTCGGTGTGTGTATTTAAAGGAACTAACTCTTTTAGGAAATGAAAATGTTTTAGGCAGCACAGAGGCCAATGATGTGAATTCTGATGGTGAATCAGACATCGATGTTGAGTTTGAGGACAAGAGTTTAGATCTAAAACTAGATCAAGACCAAAATTCTACTGATGACGGAGTGTCCACGAGCTACACATTTTGAGTGGTCTAACAAAACTGAACAATGTCAAAGATAATATGGATGCATGTTAATATATATCAAATAAAAGAGAATTTATTTCAGAATCTAAAAGCAATTTAGAAATTAAGCCATTTTACGAAGTGAAAGAAATATCTAACAGATATAACGTTATTATCATGCAAAGCGTTGCTCCCTAAGCTTGAACAGACAGGATAAATGCCTTGTACAGCAATAGTCGGAAGCATATTCTACAAGGCAAATAAAAGAATTCAGATTGCCACCATGGCTCTAGCATCATGGAAGAAGTATGTTCTCATAATAACAATTGAAAAACAATTATTATACAAAGAAAAACACTATGTCAAAAAACGCATTCAAAATAACACCTAAATACGTATATCTGCTAAAACAATTACATAAATATCATACGCTGAAACATTTGTTTCCCGGCTTACTTACTTCTGCTTTGTTTTTGAACTTTTGATAATTGTACGGCCCTCCCATTCGGAGGACATCCTCTGTTGAATACCAAAATTCTGAGAAGCCATAAAAACTGTTTTGAAGGTCAATGTGCGGTTGGTGAATGCCATTGATTGAACACGGCTTTTTATGGCAGGTTACCGACTTGTTCAGGAGAGGATACACTTTGCCTCCAGGCAGGAGTTGAAGTGGCCAGTGCCGACAAGGTGATGGGACACTCCAGATTTGTCTGTAGCTACTTGGGTCATGCCCTTTGGCAAACACACATCGGGCAGGGGTCTTTCACAGTGCCACTGCAATAAAATTTCAACATTTCTTAATATTCCTATGGTAATAATCAGAAATTTATACAAATACAATGGCCAATGATATAACACAGTTGGATTTTTATTTGCTTTGATTTACACATCCACAACTAAGGTGATCTTGGGGCTTTGGTAGGACTTTCTTTAATTTTGTGTTGTGATTTGCACAGGACCTCCTTTTTACCTTTTTATCGTTCACATCCGATAGGACTGGGGGGGGGGGGGGGGGGGGGGTTCGAATCGAGAAAATATTTCAACTGTTCGCAGGCTTGAACCCACAACCTTTTGGTTGAGGGCTGACACTCTGTTGTCTCTGGTGCTGAGCCCCTACAAAATGAAATTTACATATATATTTGAAGAGAAAAATAAAATGCTGACGTTATCCAAGTTGCATAGCAGGAGATAACAACCGTTTGATAAACAATCTTTAGCGAGTCTTTTATACGAAATACCTCGACAAATTTATAGAGACATTGTATCTTTTACACCTACATAAAGAGTCTTGAATCCTTTTTAAAAATAGAATGAATGATAAGAGAATAGTTATATCGGTTTAAGATGCTAAAACCAAAGGTAAAAGACCAAAAGGCAGAAGATATAAGAGAAACACTAAAGCAAGAAATTCAACCTTCATAGAAGGTAATAGAGATATGTCAGGACAAGATAGCCCGGAGAAAAAATCATTCCGGGCATCTAAATCCATACACAGGAAGGTAGAATGGCAACTGATAAAGAAAGAAAGATGACATTGAACAACGCCTTTCAATAACTTTTGTTGCCCAAAAATACACACATATATATATAAAAAACAAACAAAATAACATCCATCACAACATGGCATGTGATATAATCCGACTCTACCTCCTTCCCAAAACAGCTGCACTTTTCACCAATGTCTCTGGTAACGTTCTATGGCTGAGTTAGCCCCGTGCACCCAAGAAACGTTGTGACATAGACCCCTGTATTTATGCTCTCTATCATGAGTCTCTTGACAACCGAGGTTGACCCCAAACACCAAGTGAGCCGAAGTTCTTTAATCTGGATCCTGAGGGGTTGGGAGAAAAAAGCTCATGAATTCACCAAAATATAATACAAAGAAAAAGCATGAGATAGGATCATGATACTTAATGAATAGTTTCCTATGACTTTTCTGACCAAACGATATTTCAAATTCAATTCAATTCAATCATCTTTATTGATCCTTTAAAACAGGAAATTATACTTGTGTATCTCAATTTATGTTTGAAAATCAATGCATTTAAATTAAAAAACAAAGTTACCTTAAATGTATAGATTTTAGGAGAAATATATAAAAATGCAAAGGTGAGTAAATAGATAGTGCAGAGAAACAATATACATTAAAACAAAATTTAGAGACAAATCTATTTTAGCTTCATACACATTCATCAACTTATCATAAATCATTCATTCACCATTCTTTAATTTCCATTTCTTAAACATTGTGAGGAATATGCCATTATGCTTTCAAAGTTAAATATGGTCAAACTTCTGTATGACACTTGGAAGAAAAGATCTAAAATATCTCTCAGTGTGGGATTTTAAATGTAAACCGCTTCTATTACTTGTTTGGGTATGGGGAAAAAGGTGGATAAGCATAAGTATACTCATGAGTTTGATCTTACATTGATTCTCATACAGATCTTCAAAGTTCTCCGGCTCTATAATTTATGAGTTTCCCTACATGTTTCAGTATCCTATTAAATTTCTTCTTTTCTCTATGTCATCTCTCCATGCAGTTATACTAAAAATAATAATACTCTTAATGCAAGCTTGACAGAAGAGTCTTATTAGGTGTTATCAATTTGAAACTTACGAAGCTTTCTCATAAAACACATTCTTTTGTTTTCTTTAAAATTTAATTTGATCTGTGTTTTTGCCATTCTAGTTTCTCGTAATAAATTATGCCAAGATATCTATATTCATTAACTCTAAACTGTTTCATCTTTTATAACAATATCATTATGGGTGTTATTTGTCTTCCTAAAATCAAAAATCATTTCCTTTGTTTTCTTAACATTAAGTTGTAAATCTTTGTCCTCACACCATTTACAAACCTTTTGATTTCTTCTACTTCTAATCTGATAAGGTCTATCATCTGCCTAATCTGATAAATCATTAGAGCTTGAATAGATGTATCATCTGCATATTCTATTATTGGGATTGAGGTCTTCAAACCAAGCAGTTTTACAATCATTAGTGTAGATTGAAAAGATTCTAAGTGGCATGGAAAGGACAATCCCTGGGATGCTCAGTGTTTGTTACAATTCCTGACTAATGTCAAAAATACCATTCTCTGATTTTAATCTAACAAAATTGAGGTCTTGCGTTGGTCAAGAAAATCCAAGTTCCATCCAAAGAGTTTGAAATTGTTTTGGGGAGACCTAGGTACTTTGGTAAAAATCTCATTCCTAAACCATCAAATATGCTCTATATCTAACAGTATCTTCAGTGAATAGAAGATTTTTATTGAATGATTTGAATTTGATCTCCACATCCACAAATAAAATGATCTCAGGCTTTATGGAAAGATTTTTAATGTCTATGCCTGAACTGACAAATCGATAAGTAAACAGCCAAGGATCTTTAACATGCACTTAGGGATCTTTAACGTGCACAGAGATTTATGATGCAAACTGCGACAAAAAACATTTTGACCTTTTCTTTCTATCGTCTGTCTCCGATGGGACTATGTATAATGATCCATACTACCTGGACAAGGGGGAAAAGATTTTTGTTTGAAAACTCAGAAAAGTTTTCAACCAATGGCAGGTCTCAAACCCACTACATTTTGGTTGAGAGGCCCCTTCTGTCTTTGGTGCTTGGCGCTCACATCTTGCCTCTGGACTACCAAGTGATTAGGAGAGCAGTTTCAAGGCTCTGAAGAAAAAAGAAAAAGAAAAAGAAAAGAAGTTATGAAATCTCAATGCCATTCTTATATACACACAAAATACCATACTATGTTCCATTTGAATGCATGACCATCATTTAGAATTTTGATTTGAAATTGATTAATTGAAAGTCACCCAGTACACCATCTGCAGTGATCTCAGCGTGAAAAAAGAGGAAAAAGTAAGATCAGAGACATAAAATACGTAAAAAAGAAAGATTGAAAAGAAGTAGGACCTACCAGAAGTCTCCCCAACTGCCCACATGCCGTGTATCAAAATGAAACTATGACTAAGAGGTTTGGGCTCAACCAGTTGTTAACACCATGGGATATCATCACAACCTTGACTAAATGTTCACTGAAACCAATTGAAATCTCAAACCAAATCAAAAAAACATAATATTTATAGTAAACACTCGTGTTAAACGCACTATTGACAAAAACCTGACTCATGATCCTGTCATTCCAATCACAGAACAAATGAAATGTTGAAAAGTCTCAAAAACACTCCTGTACATTCATTACATTACTTCGTCACGCAGCAAAACTCTCTTAATCAGCAATATGGGAAAGTTTTATGACCTCACCGTTAAAATTCCTTAATCTGTCACTTCAAATCCTATCTGGACAGAGCCTCCTCCCATGTCTATCATTCCCACAGTTCTTTTACGTATGTGAGGAATTTCACTAGCATCACTGGACTGTCTGACCATCACAGTGGCTTAAAAACATACTTTCTGCAGAGAAGAAAAAATAAACGTTTCAAATCAGATCATCATTCAGTTCTTTTACGTAATGCGTGTATATATGTCATTTTGAAATTCACTTCATCATGCTTATATTCGCCTTCTCTAAACATCTAAGGATTTTCCACTAATTTGAAATGTTATTTGCTATATCTCAGTATTATTTCTGTTTGTTCTATCCTTGTATTGAAAATCTTATCCAAACACTTCATCAACAACAATAATAAATACATTACTCTCTCAGTTCTCGGCAAAGCATCTTATCTTAAATTGTAATTTTGCAACCCTTTAACCTACATCTATCAGTCATTACACTTAAACTCTGTACTTAATTCCAAACAAAAATACAGATGCATGCTCATTCTATCTCTTAATCTATGGAAACTAGCTCATCAATGCATACAAGCTGCAATGTATGCAAAGCACAAGAACTACAGTATAAGCAGTAACAAATTGATCGTTGGCAGACAAAATCAAAGGAGACTCCTACTTCAAGGAGAAAAACAAAATATATGAGAGAAAAAAAGCAACTTCATTGGCAGACAAAATCAAAGCAGATTCTTACTTCTAGCAGAAACACAAAAACAAAAGATATGAGAGAAAAAAGCAACTTCATTGGCATACAAAAGCAAAGGAGACTCTTACTTCTAGTAGAAACACAAAAACATATGATATGAGAGAAAAAAACAAAAACTTCATTCTAATATGTGACAGGCGAATGGTATAACCAAGAGAGTGGTAAACAGATAGGCAAACAGTGTAAGAATGTTTACAGAGAAATAAAAAATACCTTGAGAATGAGAAAACCTATCCAAGGCATAATTAATGGCAATCCATGCATACACTCCTCCTGTTTTCCACTTATTACTTCGAAATGGTTTTCAGGGGCCACAAAGTCAAATTCTGCTTTTATGTCTGTCTGCAAATCTGTCAAAATGGCTTTCTGCGAGCTGGGCAAACAAAAAAGTTATTTTTATAACATGTATAAAAAGAAATTGAAACCATCATATTATACTCTTATAGAAAATTTGTTGTGGTGTCGGTGACTCAGTGTTATGCACCAGACTTAGGATCATGAGATCTTGGGTTTGAATCCTAGCAATGCCATGTGCAACGTCGTCTTCTTTGGAAAAGACACTCAACATGTATATAAGATACGATAAGATATTGTATACTTTATTTATCGAAAAGGAAATTACATTGTAAGTCACAGACCAGGGCTTAAAATATACTCATAAAAAAAAGTAAAAATATAACATTCAATCAGATACAAGATTAAGCATTTACATTAAATATCATTATCATCTCCACACAGTCAATCAATAAAGGCAATCAATATGAAATAAAAGATTACTTATTGATTGAGACATAAAGCTTTGTATTTATATATCAAAGAGTGTTTTACAAACAAACCAAACAAAATGGTCATACAATAAGGCTTTGTTAATTCATTGGAATATGGTGCATGGTTAAGAAGTCATTTAAATCATTATAAATTTTTATGGATTTAAAATATCTCTGTGCACACGTTTTTAGATGGATAGCTCGCCCAATTCTACACTCAACTGGGGGGGGGGGGGGGGGGGGGGGGGTATTCATGATCAGGGATGATGACTTATTTGATCTTACATCTGATATATATATAAACATATATATATATATACATATATATATATATATAATATAATATATGTCATTCTAGTCCAAGTCAAATCTAACCTGCAATCAACAACATAATTTTTTTTTCCTTGGAAACTATGGAACTAATCTGCTCCCACTGTGGTTTTGCCTAAATATAATAATAACGGCTTTTTTTTTTCTCTCTGCAAGACTGTTTAAAGAATAGATGAAAACCCCTTTTGACTTACCTATCTGACAACATTCTCATGCCGGCTGTCGCCATGACATAGAGACAGTTTCCTTGTGCTTTTCAAGTGGAATAAATTTCTTTGCATAAAGTAATAGCGATTTGATATGATCACTTGCGTCATCTGGATTTTTTTTCAAATGATGACAGCCCTGTTGGAAAGGAAGTAAATTTCATGAAATGATCCGCATTGAAAAAGCAATCAAATACTGAAGTCATTTCACACTAAGTACACATACACTCACACACACAAAGAGATGAAACAAATTGATTACCAAAATTTTTGTTGTTGTATCTTACAATTTCACCGAAAACTTTTTCTAAAAATGTTCATAATCTATATATATATTCCTGAGCTGGTCCTTCTTTAGCGTAAAGGACTCTGTAGCCAGGCCACTAAGAGTAACCATATTTTGCATGTAGGTCTAAATGATCCAAACATTGATTTCATTTGAAGAATTTGTCTACCAGAGGTGATCTTTAATTACTGAAAATTTTATTGTATTCCTGCATTTCAGTAGAATTTTCATTCACCTAAACCGCCATTTTCAACATGTTTTAAAATTAACAAGTTGGAATAGGACTATTCCGCCTACCCGCATAACCTTGATAGAATACTGGCTTGATCTACTAATAATATTTAATATTGCTCAGTATATAACATGCATGTTGTTTATAATAATTTGTGTGCTATACAGTTGTATTATGTCCTTACACAGAAACTTCTAAATCAAAGCTATTTTTTAAGTCATTAGTCTTAGTACTTGGGGAACAAGATTTTACAGAACTACACATTATCCTGAGCAGACACATGATAGTAAAGGCTAGCACTATCCAAGACTTTTTTTAGACCAGCAAGACAAATAACACACTAATTTCTAACAAAGATCTTATTATAATAGTCATTTATAAATGGTTGTTTAATCCGCAATTAATGATATATGTTTGTCTTGCGTGACTGTTGATATATAATTTTATAAAATGCAAATTCATGTTTTTTAAAAACATTGCAAAAAAATATCCCATCCCCCACATGTCGCCCCCATGTTATAGTTTACAGTAGAAAACATGAAAGCTCACCCGACGAGACCTTTTCACAAAGTTCCTTTACGGCCATTACAGCCCATAGAGTCAAAGCGTATCTCGGTTTTTATAGCGTGAAGCGGAACAGGTGATCATAATCACCCCCTGGACATGACGCTAGTCTGACACATTTTTACTTCCAAGCTAGAGCTTGTACCCATTTTGCACCTGGGTCATGCAGGGGAAATGTGGATTAACTGTCTTTCCAAAAGGAACACAGCGCCGGGCTTGGCTTTGCCAGCCTTCGAACCCGGGACCTCATGATCCCGTCCGGCAACCTAACCGCTCAGCCACCGACACCACATTTAATATCCTACTATATCTGGTTATTTTAACAATAGAAAACATGAAGCTCACCCGGCGAGACCTTTTCACAACAGGTTCTCCTTTTTCGTCTAACAGTTGTTGAACCTGTAATAAATCGTTGGTATTCCCTGTGTGTGGTGGCCAGTGGTATACATACACACGGCTACCACTACTTCCACAGTCGATGACAATACCGTAGTTGATGTCTCAAGCCGCCTTAACACTGAAGGAGCTTGAGGATCGTGAACTAAAAGGCGTCTTGTTGGCAATAATGTCAACAATACTATTAGAAAGAGTAAGGCTCCAATGACCACTTCCCAATGCTGTAAATACTATTTCCATTGGTAGAGCAAAAGGGACAGCTAAAATGAATCCTGAAAAAAAGGAGAAGATAAGCATTTAAAAAATCATTTTAGGTAAAAGGAGCTATGATAAAAGGAGTGTTTAAAAAAAAGAAGGTAATGCCTTGAAAAGAGATAGCCTAAGGTCAAGATTTTAAATTCAAGATAAAATCAGTTTTTCCGGACAGATTGACTTCCAAACAGTTTCATGGCTAGGTGGTGTTTAATTCTTTTGCCAAATAGTGTTAACTATCAGATAAAAGTATTTTATTGAGTATATTCATGTTATTTTATCTTAAAAGAACTTTTATTCTGGGGCAGGCCCCCCTCTTTGTTTAAGTAGGTTCTCATATCAGGGGGAAGACCCCCTTCCACTCCCTTTTCCACTTTTTTTAATTTGAGTTTTCATGTAAGCGCTTGCGTGTGTTAGGGGGAGGATTTTGTATGAAAAAACCCCTATAATTTGAACAATGATTTCACGTTTACTTCATTTTTGAGATGTTATTAACTTTTGCAAAAAAGAAACTTTGGACTAAAAATAGAGATATTCAACTTAGGCGATCTGGACAAAGGATAGCGAACCGGAAAAGCGGGACATGATCTGAACCTCAGTCAAAGGTCAAACTTGGTGTCATATAAAAACCATTTAAGGTGTTATTGAAGAAGCGGAAATTATGTGACCTTCTTACAATGAACAATGAAGGGTTGTCCCAGGCATTTGTTTTAACATGAAAAAACAAGTGTGCGCAAAGTATTTAATAATAGTAATTATAGACTAATTTGAACAATGATTTCACGTTTAATAATAATAGTAGTACAATGGATTATTATGAATAGACATTCAACATCTTTACCATAAGTATTTTCTGAAAGTTGAAAAATCAAAAACGAATAAAGGAGGAATTAGTTTTTCTTGCATATTGATGATGTTATTAAGTATCTTATTGCAAAAAAACAAGATAGAAACTTAAACTAAGGACTAAGGAAATAGGATACTTCAGATTTCCCAACCGCATCCAGGAATTCTGTGTCAAACAAATGAATCCTTATTCCCCACAAGTGTATTGTCCTTTGAGCGCGAAGTGTGAAATGCCTGCAACTAAGGGAATTTTACTTATGAGTAACGTCATTTAAAACTTTGACAGTTGATCCACAGAAAGACGACAACCTCAAAATGAATAGAAAATAAAAAATATTGGCCACCGTTTATGAAAGAGTTCCATCATGACACTCGAAGACTTTGTTCAATTTATCAAAAAAGTTGTCTAATTTAAATCTGTCTCTCTCAGAGTCATTGAATCCGTTGTTTGTTCGTGGTCCTCTTCCGTCTGAGGAGTTCCACAACACCTAAGTCTCTTTTGATGCTCACTATAGTTGGTGGCTCAATTGGAATTCCACCTTTCTAGTTCTAATCTTACATTTGTTGGAAAATGAAAGAACTCAGATAGTCTTGCAGCCATACAAACTTCCCTACCCATCTTGAATGTAATAATCACAATTAATAAATAATCCAATGAATAACTGACGTAATGAAATTTCCAATATGAAATGAGTAACAGAGATAATAATAATAATCACTTGAAAAACAGCCACGCCAACTGAAAGATCTGTTAATTACACACTCACACACTGACCGCGCAGAGACAAAGACAAGCGAGGTGGCTGGGACCATCGGCCTCAAGAAAAAGAATGTATGGCCTGGCACGCTTCCCATGCCAATGACGGAGGGCCAACCGTAACACACCCTAAATAAAGGACAGGCGCTCTTCTTGGGTTAAGTAACTTAGTAAGGCAACTTAAGGCTAAGGCTAAGGAGCACTCTACAAAAATCCTCCTATGATGAATTGAGACATAGATTTGGGCATGTCACTTACTTTATTTATTAAATAACCTACGGCTATGATACAAATGATAATAATAATTACTAGATCTATAGGCCTAGATCTAGATCTAGATCTAATTAATTGGCTACGTCTCTATTAGATCTTCTAGTAACAAACTAAGTTACGATTCATCTACCTTGCCATGTTTATTGTTTCAAATCTAAACGTAGTCAAACCATAGCACTGTAAAAGATTGTTAATCCAATGCCACGGCTGGTTATTTTGGGCCCTTTCCTTTGATCATCTTTTAATCCTTAACGATCAAGTTTTCCAGAGCGGCCATTATTCGTGGCACATTCTTCTGCGTGTCCTCACTGAAGCCATGACTGCGGACGACTGTGTTGTGTGTAGTTGTGTAGTGTTAGATAGAAATGCTTCAGTGTTGATGCCTCGTCGACAATAAATCATTATCCTTAAACATCCGATCGAATTGCTATCATTTAACGATTACAATGACAACATCAATGTAAGTAATGACAATGATAATAATAATTACTAAGATATTTGAGATACATATATTGACGATGATGACGTAGTTGTGGTCATAGCCGGAGAACAAAGATGAAAGAGAGAACAAGGAAGTTTAGTTATTGTTGTTGTTTTCATGTGATTATAATCTTCTAATATCCTCATCATCATCATCATCATCATCATCATCATCATCATCATCATCATCATCATCATCACCATCATCATTATTATCAGGGTTATTCGGGTTAGTTGTATCAGAATAAGGAAACAGTTCTAATTTGTGCATCAAGAATGAAGCAGCTACCGTGTGTGTGTGTGTGTGTGTGTGTGTGTGTGTGTGTGTGTGTGTGTGTGTGTCTTTTGTTGTCGTTATTATTGTTGTTGTTGGTGATGTTTTTGTCTTTTTTTTTTGTGGGGGGGCGTGAATTTTTACAGTTAAGTGCTAGTTAATACACATTTACTAAATAATACCAGTTAGAGTAAATCCTTTAAATACAGTGGAAACAATAAAAAAAAAATAGATAAAGAGCCACTACAAGATGTCGCCCTCCATCAAATGCTCATAAATAACGAAAAAATATCTGATCTTCCACGGTATTTCAATATAATACAAAGTATAGATCTAGTAGACACGTTATAAATGATTTCAGTTTACATAGTATTATCAAGATCTTGATGAAAATAAGTTAGAGATTAGATCTATATTAACATTCACTCCATTCAGCGTTATGTTGTCGATATTTCTCGTCTAAATTCCCCAGCTTGGGATCACAATTTAAATTTGATAAAAAAAGGAATTTTAAAAATCTAGATCTGGACTAGAGTTAGAATCTAGAGTTCTCAAGATCTAGTGCTAGATCTAGGTATCTAGCTTCTAGATCTGCTTAGATAGTTACATAACTTTTTTCAATATTTGGGATAATCGCACTTTAGCACCGCCAAGATTTCACATGGAATCAGAATACAATTACAAACCCAGTTTATGCTCGATACTGGGCATGGTCCCGATTGCCCTCTTTCACTCTCTCATGCTCCTCAATCACTAGAGCACACGGTGCGTGTTATGAAGGGCCCCTGACTCTCAAGTGTGTGTTCTCCAGTCGTTGCCTATTATTATTCCACTTAGCACCCCCGCTGACTATCTAGGTACAATAATGGGAAATACACGACGGCGGTGCTAAAGCAGGAGTAATTTATAATCGAGGCGACTGACTTGGAAACATAAGTCAAGAGCAGGGTTTTTTGTTGTTTGTTTTGTTTGTTTTCATGCCCCCACACTTTCCTCAAGAAAAGGTTAAAACTGAGAAACAGATCCAGTAACGAGGTAAAATAATAAGATTATTATTCCTGCCATCAGGAAACAAGAATTGCGTTGGTTAGCTATTTTGAAGAAGGCAGACACAAAGGAGTATAAATATATTCAAGTATCAACATGGGAACATTGTTTCTATTAATACCACTCTCTCCTCAGGATATAAGCTATGAAAGTCTAATAAGAATTTATTTCTCCAGTCTCATTCCCGGAGTTAGGCCGAGAGAGATGAGACCACAGAACAGAGATGTAGGGTAGGCCTCACAGAGTGGCGAAAGTGAAAGAGCACCACCAAGTGTCCAACGATCATGTCAGTATTTTTTTTGTCAGACTTGGTCATGGGAGGCTTGTGATAAGTGAGAGGAGAGAGAGTCATTATCACTATCACGGTTAACTAGCCTACATCGCGGTCAGTCGGCCTGGACTCGGAGAGAGTGAGAGCGGGATCGCAGTATGTGTTTTTGCAGTGAGTCAGGAATCGGCAATACATTGCAAACAGTATCGTTTAACTATTTTCAAGTTCGATACTACCTAGCGATGCTAAAATGCGGTTATGCCTAATACAGTCAAACTCAAATGATTTTGCTATTTCTCAGAATTTCTGGCTCAGTCAGTAATTTTACTTTATTTGAAAAAATCAAGATTTCTTTCTATGAAATCAATGCTTTCATGCAGTGTGCAATGGGCATGATAGGTGAGAAATGTTAAATATTTTAAAAATTCATAGATTTGCATGATTGATCACTACCATTGTGATGGCATGAAGTGATATGAAACCCCATAGAAACAAAGCTAAGCGGCGTCAGTGGCCGAGTTGTTAGGCTGCTGGACTTGGAATCATGAAGTTCCAGGTTCGGAAAACTAGCAGAGCTAGGACCAACATTGTAATTCTTGGAAAAGGCACTTAACACGCAATAATTTTCGCCGCTGTACCCAAGTGCAAATGGATACAAGCACTGGCTTAGGTGTAAAAACCAATGTCAGACTACTATCCTGTCAGGAGGTGGTTATTAACACCTGTTCCGCTTCACGCTATAGTTACGGGATACGCTCCAGCTATGGGCTGTAATAGCCTTGAGGAAAGTTTTTACTTACTTTTATAAAGTAACAAAATGAGACAAACACTAGGAATCTATGTAGACAGAAACAAATCTTTGAGCACCTCTAGAATCGACCTCTGGGCGCGTCAGTCCCCATCGCCTTGCCATGAAAACAGCGTACAACCAACCAAGCTAACTACGCTAAAGGTTAAAAGTGAAAGGCTGTGATGATGATGATAAACTCCATCATCTAAAGTGTAATTTGAAGTCATGATATTTTCATCATATTTTGGTTGCTCAGTAGAACCCTAAAATGGAAAATATTTCTTTTCTTTTCAGATGCCTACAGTTATAGCTTTAGATGTGTCTCTGTCCATGTCAAGACCCTGTCCTTTTATCAGATGTGACAGAGGAATATCAAAGACGACACATGGCCATCCATGGAATAAATGTTTTATTGGATCACCTTACTGCTAATTACAAACTGGAATTTGTCTCCTTGGTAACATATTTTTTGATAAAATATTAATGTGGTGTTTTAAATGGATTTAAATTAATAATAAATATTTTCAAAAATCAAAATGTGGAGTTAACTTTTGATGAAGAGGATAGAAAAGTCCACACACTCAAAATATAATGGTCAATGAACATATGTCATCAATGTTTCCATTCATGAACATTTGTGTTTGTTAAGTTACTCAAAAATCTCTTTTTTTTTTGGCATTCAATTATTCAACGTTTCATTTGGTTCAAACAATCTTATGTTCGTCTCATTACTCACATTTATGTTGCACATAAATAAATGTCCCCCACCTTACCTCCTTTGGACAAAAATGAAGTGAAAACCATAACTTCTTTCCTTATTTGGTAGAGGTTTCAAACTGATTTAAGATGATATTTGAATTGCTTTTGATTTTGGTTTGATTCAGGTGGCATTTTCTTACCTATGGGAGCAACTGGTATCCTTTACCAGAGACTTGACTCTATCAAATCTGCCTTGAATAAAGTTGAAGCTTTTAACAAACTTGCATAGAGACCGCTCTTAATGGGATAAAAACTATTATTCAAGATGAATGGAGCAATGCCTTTGTCAGGTAAACTTGAATATAATATAATATTTTTTTTTCCAGAATCCTGTTTTAAACATTTTAGAAAATTTGTGTGTTATACTATTGTGCCATATTGTTTTATTCTCCCTTTTTTCACCTTCAGAAATTTCTTTTTTTATAATTTGGTGTAGGACACTTTTTTAATATGAAAATAATTTTAGAGTTCACTTTTGTTCCTAGTTGACAGAAAGAAAAAAATGAAAATAAAGAAATTATCATAGAATAACGTTTATGGCATGAATGACATTTATAAAAGTTTCCAAATCTATTATGTTTATTACCAGTAAAAGAGAAATGGGGATTATCCAAACAGCTAAGAGAAGCAGTCAAAACTGCTTTGCAACTTAATTTTGTCATTAAATATAAAATATGTTACAAAAATCTCATCGCTTTTCTTACAAGAGCAAATTTGTACCAAATATTTTATACAAATCTGTTAGTAAATTACGGAGATGATCAAACATTGAAGTGGAAAAACAAGTCAAGAAAAGAAATAAAAAGAAAGTGACCAAAATACGACACTTCAGATAGATTTCCCTTCTGGCAGAAACCGTTTTTTCTTTCCACAGTCTTTAACATCATTACCAATAAGATAGAGGTCAGAGTGACTACCTTATTATACTTTCGACTATTCCTATAATTTTGCCTGTGTTTGTTAACACACATGTGGGCAACACTTTGCCCTTTATGTCACTTGTCACTCTGCAGAGTATAATGAATGATTGGTAATGAAATACTAGCATGCAACTTGCAAAGCCAATGAGAAATCAGCAAGACTCCAGCAGTCACTTGATTTCAGTTACATGTGTAGCATAGAGGTTATAAAGCTCATTCTCTCCTTGGATATACGTCAACTTTTCCATTCTTGCCGACTATTTTGGGATCTTGAACTTGACAAAGGTGTTGTTGTTATCAAGTTAAGTCCACTAATACTAATACCATTTTGGCTGTTAAATGTCATAAAATAAGAGTTTGTCAGTGCCATCTTTTCACTCAATTGTAGGGAAATTGACCCTGAAGTTTTGACTATTTTTCCTACCCTCACCTAGAAGATATTCTGTAATATATATTTTTATATATTTTATGGACATTTCTTTGCCATAAACTTTCTAGTTGTAGATAAATGACCGCTCTGCCGAATATGCAAAAAACAGAAAATCAACATTTTTGTCCCACACTTATCAATCCAGGTGACACCCCCCCCTCCCTCCCCCCCTTCCACTCACAACCCCTTTTTAAGTTTTGTGAGTGGATGTATATATTTTTATTTAGAAATGAACACATTTATATCTGCAGGTTATTTAGAAATGAACACATTTATATCTGCAGGTTATTTACAAATGAACACATTTATATCTGCAGGTTATTTACAAATGAACACATTTATAGCTGCAGGTTATTTACAAATGAACACATTTATATCTGCAGGTTATTTACAAATGAACACATTTGTATCTGCAGGTTATTTACAAATGAACACATTTATATCTGCAGGTTATTTACAAATGAACACATTTATATCTGCAGGTTATTTACAAATGAACACATTTATATCTGCAGGTTATTTACAAATGAACACATTTATATCTGCAGGTTGTTCTTATAACTGATGGGAGTCTTGGGGTAGGGGTTGGATCCTTAAAGAAATCTTTGGAAACATGCGATTCACGGCAGTCAACAGAGGAGAAGTTTCCCTGCCGTATCCTTTCCCGTGCAAGCTTCACGTTGTATGTATCGGCAACCCTAATGACTCGGATGTACGGGCAGCGCTACCCTATTATCAGAAGCTCATAGATATTGGAGGTTACGGGGAGAACTGGTCACACTAGATGGTCCAATTACCTTCAGGTGAGTTGTGTAACTTGATGTGTTGTCACTTGTAACTTGATGTGTTGTCACTTGTAACTTTGGCATAGGAACACGGTTTGAATATATTTTAGGTTCATTTTCTCATCTGCCATTATTCAAATAATATGCTCACTATGACTAAAAGCGAAAACATAGTTTACAGTAGCATTTTATTGGTATATAGTTAATTATGAAATAACTTGCTGCCCTGTGCTAAAGTCCTTTGACTAAGACAGTATAACAAGAACTGTATATATGTGCTTTTTTAGGTCATTTTTTCTATAAGATTGTAAGTGTAAGAGAAATATTTTTGCTGTAATTCATTGTTGTTTACATCCATTGTTCAATTTAAGACATTCCAATATATCTCCAAATATCCTGAGTTTAGCACTTCTGCCTTCATGTTTTGTTTCTTACCCAGAACTGTAACCGATGCATTTCAGCGCCTAGCGGATAAATACTACAATCCTTTCTGTGGGGCTCTAAGCTGTGGGAATTTCTTGTGTCCTATTCAGTTATTTCCCAAACCTGATCCATTTGCAAGGTATACTTCTACATCACAGGAATATATTTGTGGCTCTGAAGCATTCACTTGTTACAAACTGAGACAAATTATTGTTCTGATCATGTCAGAATGTTTTAATTTGTTTTTCTCTGCTCATGCTTTTTAAAATATATTTGATAATGTCTGCTTCTTAAAAATGTTTCCACCTGGTTTAAAACATGCAGTGACTAATGTCTACTACACTGATACCATACCATTTTGTAGACATTCAAACTGGTCTTATAAAACTTTGCATTATAATAATATATGAAACATATGCCGCTTTTTCCCACCGATATTTAAGTACATGTATCACATTGTATCATTTATAATCGTTTCTTCGCTCCTGGATTTGATTCACACCTGCATCACTGACTTTTTTCCTTCTTTCTTTAGAAATCTAGATGACTATACAGAGACTTATGTAGTGTCTGACAAGGTTGAAGTAATTGGATTTCTTTGATATCAAAGACGTGGGTAGCCCGCCTACAATAGCAAGACATCTTGTCATGCCGATATCTTCCAAAGAAAAGCCATCAACAGACGGTACGTTATACGATTTCAAGTGGCCGTTGAATAGATTTTATATCATTACTGTGCAAATTCCCTGACTAAAAGATGCTGACCTGGATTCAACTTCCCGGAAACCAGGTCGCCATGGTGTGTTTACATTTTCTGAGCTTCCTATGTGCTTCTGATGGGTGGCTTTAGGAAAATGACTCTCCTTCTCTCTCCGTGTCACTATTGTAACAGTCCATGATGACAAAATTGATGAAAAAAATAAAAGTAAAAGTAGAAAATGTAGATGATTGAAGCAGGGTAATAAAACATGCATGTTGAACAGAGGCAGTTCAGTCGTAAAATGTGACTTAAAAGGATCAATGAGCTTTCTAGAAGTAACAGTTGTTAAAATTAGTAACAGAAATAGGTTTAACGAGCCCATCTGAATATTGAAAGGAAAGGGGGTACCCACAGCAAATTTTGGCCAGCTTGAACAATGGGAAGCAGTTAGCGGACTGTCAGTTTTGGCCAGCTTGAACAATGGGAAGCAGGTAGCGGACCGTCGGTTTTGGCCAGCTTGAACAATGGGAAGCAGTTAGCGGACTGTCGGTTTTGGCCAGCTTGAACAATGGGAAGCAGTTAGCGGACTGTCGGTTTTGGCCAGCTTGAACAATGGGAAGCAGGTAGCGGACTGTCGGTTTTGGCCAGCTTGAACAATGGGAAGCAGTTAGCGGACTGTCGGTTTTGGCCAGCTTGAACAATGGGAAGCAGGTAGCGGACTGTCGGTTTTGGCCGGTTTGAACAATGGGAAGCAGGTAGCGGACTGTCGGTTTTGGCCAGCTTGAACAATGGGAAGCAGGTAGCGGACTGTCGGTTTTGGCCAGCTTGAACAATGGGAAGCAGGTAGCGGACTGTCGGTTTTGGCCGGCCGGGTTAACTACAGCTGGCTGTGTAGCAGGTGGCCGATTTCAGCTGGGTTAAATCTTAATGAGCTAATCTGTTTTTAATTTGTATGTTAAGAGGTCACAGGTTTATTCTTAGCTGTGAGGATTTCTGTTTGTTTGTAAACACTGCTAAACTCCACTCACTTGATATGTTTGAAAGTTGATAATGTTTTGTAAATAGTGAAAGAAAGAGATTTCATCTTAAGGTAATGAGTAAAATTGAAAAGACAATATGTATACTGTTTACTTCCTGACAACTTTATTTGTAGGAAACACTTGAAACGTCCTATTTAGTTCCTGTCTTTGATTCCAGCAAATGACTCTGTTGTTTCTAAATTTTAAAAGGAATTTAAACTTTCTGTTATCTGCTTGTGTCTTTTATATTTTACAAATACTTAAGTCCTCTTTTATTTATCACGTTTATGAATTCAACTGCAAAGGCATCCTCAACAATGAAGAAAATGTATGTAGGTATGTGGAAGCTCAAACCAGTAAATGTAGCAATGCTTTCATTTGCTGATGATTAGTTCTGTTTGGAAAATCAGAAAGTGACCTTCAGTCGAATATCAACATGATGAATAATGAACTAAATAAAAGAGGAATGAGAACAAAAAAAGTTAGTAACTAGTGAAGCTAAAAACACAAAATCTTAAATTGGGCAAGGAGAATTTAGAACAAGTTCAAAGCTGCAATTACCTAGGAGTAATGATTAACTCAGAGGTAAAACTAAGAGAAGAAATCAACCAGAGAATCAAAAAAGGCAAGTGCAATATATAACCATTTAGGAAAGGCATTTATAGGTAAACAAAAATTGTCAACAAAAAACCAAAATGGCAGTATACACAACACAGTTTATTGTCCTACTCTCCTCTATGATAGCGAGACCTGGACCTTAGACAGTAGGGGATACAGTAGAGTACAAGCAGCTGAAATGAAATATCTAAGAAGAGCAGTGGGAAAACTAAAAGAAACAAAATCAGAAACACAACAATAAGAGATCAAACCAAAGCAGATGGCATAAAAACTAAGATAGAAAAAAATCAAATCGAGATGGTTTGGGCATGTAAACAGAATAAATGACAGTAGAATAGCTTAATCAGTATACAGTGCTAAAGCCCAGGTAAAAGACCAAAAGGCAGATCTCGGAGAAAGTGGGAAAAAGTTGTAAAAGAGGCATTACAGCTTAGAAATTTAACTTTCATGGCAGGAAACAGCAAAGGCCAGGACAGGGCAGCCTGTAGAAAGATCATCTTGGGTATCTGAACCCATACACCGGAAGGTAGAATGGGAACTGATAAAGAAAGGAATCCATACACCGGAAGGTAGAATGGCAACTGATAAATAAAGGAACCCATACACCGAAAGGTAGAATGGCAACGGATAAAAGAAAGGAACCCATACACGAAATGTAGAATGGCAACTGATAAAGAAAGGAACCCATACACCCGAAATGTAGAATGGCAACTGATAAAGAAAGGAACCCATACACCGAAATGTAGAATGGCAACTGATAAAGAAAGGAACCCATACACCCGAAAGGTAGAATGACAACTGATAAAGAAAGGAACTGAAAGGTAGAATGGCAACTGATAAAGAAAGGAACCCATACACCGAAAGGTAGAATGGCAACTGATAAAGAAAGGAACCCATACACCGAAATGTAGAATGACAACTGATAAAGAAAGGAACCCATACACCGGTAGAATGACAACTGATAAAGAAAGGAACCCATACCATACACCGGAAGGTAAAATGGCAACTGATAAAGAAAGGAACCCATACACCGAAATGTAGAATGGCAACTGATAAAGAAAGAAAGAAAGAACAAATACCTAATCACTTTCATATTTGAAGTTTTTAGATACTCACCAAAGCTAAGGCCGTGTCAAAATCCTGCCTTCTGAGATTTATCCCACATGAACAGGAGGGCAATTATTCAAATTTTACATTTAAACTGTTTGATTAGATTTTGGGCTTCGAAAAGCCGAAGGTATAGGCTTACATACGATGATACGTATGTATTTTCCTTGTGGATTCTTCACATAAAAAATTGTCATCTTTTCTTAATCTGCCTTCTCCTTAAGGAAAGCTTTTAAAAAGACAAAAAGCAGTTTCTTAATGAATTTTCATTTACTTTTCATGGTTTTAGTGGTTCATTTTTGGCAAGAAAAGAAGCTTCTAGGTTGATGTAAGCAAAATACAGTTATCAAGCAAGAGTCCTATAAAATAGTATTATAAATAGCAGTCTATGATCCATAAAGTTTGGCAATTTGTTATTAATTATTACACATTTCACAGCTAAAGATAAAGAAAACAGAAACAGTAAGTCTGAAGAGGAGGATGAGGGCCAAGATGATGGCAAAATACCGTCCTTCACTGTCTTGCTTCACGGCAGTCTCAAAGTGCAGGGCATGGTTGCCATTGCCAAAGTACAGTACGTTAAATTATGTATTATGTTATATATATATGAGATGTGATTAGTAAACTTTTGTGCTCTTTTTGCTTCATTTATCTTCTTCTTCACCATAATAATAACTGACCAACTAAATTCTTGAGTATTTATTACTGTCAGCACGCATATTTTGATAGAACCTAAACTATCAATCCAAGTTTGGCTTTAAAAAGTGATGTGTTTAATTCTGTTTTTAAAGTTTTCCGTACTATTGCTGAGTTTTATTTCTGTTGGCGGTTCATTCCACAGCCTTGCTGTACAATGTAAAATAAGTGCAGGTGACAATCAATGTTTGAAGCTGGAACCATGTATGTTTGCCAGCCATATCTGGTTGTTCTTATATTAAGTTTAAGTTGATTTGATAGAATAAACAGTATGCCTTTTATAATCTTAAAGAAAATGTTATTTTTATTTCTGACTCTATGTTCTTCTAAAGGTATTCATTGCAATTGGTTCGTGTTAGTTTTGGTATTGACCTTAGTGTACCCGGTATGTATAATTATTAGTTACAAAGCGATGGCCCCAAAAATATGGCTTGTGAAGGATTTCACAATGTTGATTCTCTGATCTAATACAAGGATGACACTTACAGTATCACAGTGTTTGCGGTCAGTGTTACTCTCACTTAACAATCTGAAATAGTATCTGCTCAGTAATGCTAGGACTAATGGTATATTTTTCTCTATATATATATTCTGTATTGGTCATTCTTTGTTCATCGAAGGCTCTGTTGCCAGGTCACTAAGAGTATTTTGCACATGGGTTCTAAATGGTTCCAAGATCATTTTCATTCGAGAAATATTTCTACCAAAAGGGACGTTTATTTCATGAAAATCTCACTGTTTTCCTGTCTTTGAGTAGAAACTTTATTCTTCTAAGCCGCCATTTTAAGCAGGCTCAATGAAGTTCCTTGGAATGGTACCATTCACGCCTACCTGTGTAATGTAATTATCGAATACTGACGCCATCTAATAATTGGTGTCACCTGGGGTGTAACATGCTTCTTAATACGTATATATATATATGTGTATGATAATAACAATATGCCTTGATTTCCCTTTCTTTATTTGTCTGTGACAACTTTTATTTGACTTTAATTATTTATCCTATTTATATATTATTTGCCCCCTCTTTTCCATCAGTAAAGATTGGTATGGGATGATATACTCATGGGCTGACAGCAAGAAGAAGTCCAGTTTGATCCTTGCATTGTTTAATCCAGGTATATATGAAATGCTGCATTTGATATAAGCCTGCAGATCACGTTTAAGATACACTTTCATTGGAAGATTAGAAACGAGTAAATAGTACTACCCAAGCTTATATTTCAATGTTCATCTCTCATAACAAGAGATATTATCTATTTTAGTTTGAGTCAGTGTGAGTGATAGGAAGGAAGGCAAGTTTTATATAGTTGACTCCACTTGTAGTGAAGTCAGTTGTAATGATTTTCAGATATATTGATCTTTTTCCTTGGAACAAGCGCCAATGTAATTAAACCTCTATGAAAATTAGATGACAGTAATGACTTCAATACATCCGTCTTGACGGTTGTAATGAAGTGAATTTTCTCCTTGGTCCTCTACAGTCTGTATAAATGTCAACGAATGTACTGGTTTTTTTCACTATAAAGTTTGACCAGACGATCGGTTTAAGATACACGTGAAATAAGCGTAATGATCTATCCATATAATGTACAAGTACAGCATGCCTTTGTTCACTAGGCCTAGACTTGTGCTTGCTTATTATTAATATATTCTACACCATGCGACTGCGAGTGTCCATTACCTAAGTGACGTAGTGCATACATACACGGCTGCAAGGGAGAGGGGTGGGGTAAATAATTTGTAGTCAATTGTATTGAACTACGGATGTAGTGATCTTTTTTCTGCTCCCCAAGGACATCACATCAAGCGTAGTCCATTGTAGTATCTCAAACTTCTTAGTCTAATGTAGCAGACAACCCAACATGCTTTTTCATTAGCCTGGAACGCAGAAATTTTTGTATCAGATATAATACATCATAAGATGCGTATTTGATCGTTTTGTTTCCTCTTACGCTAGATACGAAATTCATTTTGTATTTTTAAAAGTGCACTGGTTAATAATTGATACTAAGAAGACTGAAACTATTATTATCGACATAGCTTGACAAGGATATTTTTGTAGAATATGGCTCAGATTGTCATTGATTATTGATCATTTATGATTATTTAATTAATGTTTTTATTGTTAAGATATAATCTATTCTTATATCTATTCACATGAGTGATATTTGGGCAATTGGTAGTAGTTTCTGTCAGTAATGTCGGCACCGTTTGTAAGTTTGTAAAACAATGTAAGTGCCATTATCTCTAAAGTACTGTACTAAAGCATCCATGATCACTATCTTCTAATGTCATCTTGCAATTTCCCTAGTACTCACATCAGTTATATTCCTATATTTTCTTCAATCTTTCTTTTTTAATACATCTTATTTTCTGAGTCTTTTTTACTCCTTTTAGGTCAAAGTTCAGTACAATGGTTAGGTCAATTTGACAATCTTACATCGTGGAAGGAGTTCTTTCCTGAAAAACTTTACTCGGAAGAAGAAAAGAAGTCTCCATTTCCTGTTCAGCCACATGACAAGCGAAGTTATTCCCAGAGTTGTGTGGTGTGGATTAAACCGTCTGGATTACAGGTATGACTTTGATTAAATGACCGTTTTCATATTAGATACTGATGCTAGAGAGATTGTTATCAGCAAACCAGTCATATCAGCATTATTTAAAGATTGATGCTATGCAGCAACTTGTTCCAATACAGGACATGAGAATACAGCATAGAGCAACTTTAAGAAGTATGCTTACTGTGACTAGGACGGGAAATGAAGGGGGTGGGAGGGGGGACACTAATTTTGACTAGGGTAGGGTGGGAGGGGGGACACTAAGTTTGACTAGGGTAGGAAGCGAGGGGGGACACATGAAAGTACTGATACGCTCATATTCAACTGCATGAACAATAATGATAAAAGATTTTGATACCTCTGGAATTTTCTTAAAAGTTCTTTGGAGTAGAGGTCAGTGTTTTTGGTTACTTTGAGTTTTGAGGTTGTATCAATTCTTTTCTGTTACTTTGAGTTTTGATTTGAGGTTGTATCAATTCTTTTCTCTTACTTTGAGTTTTGAGGTTGTATCAATTCTTTTCTGTTACTTTGAGTTTTGATTTGAGGTTGTATCAATTCTTTTCTCTTACTTTGAGTTTTGAGGTTGTATCAATTCTTTTTCTGTTACTTTGAGTTTTGAGGTTGTATCAATTCTTTTCTGTTACTTTGAGTTTTGAGGTTGTATCAATTCTTTTCTGTTACTTTGAGTTTTGATTTGAGGTTGTATCAATTCTTTTCTGTTACTTTGAGTTTTGAGGTTGTATCAATTCTTTTCTCTTACTTTGAGTTTTGAGGTTGTATCAATTCTTTTCTGTTACTTTGAGTTTTGATTTGAGGTTGTATCAATTCTTTTCTCTTACTTTGAGTTTTGATTTAAGATTGTATCAATTCTTTTCTGTTACTTTGAGTTTTGATTTGAGGTTGTATCAATTCTTTTCTCTTGCTTTGAGTTTTGAGGTTGTATCCATTCTTTTCTGTCTCCATCTGTCATGAGATCGTTACTGGCTGATTTTATTTTAGTCCGGAGTTTGGTTATAATTATAATGATGAGGGATCTAGGCTACAAGAATAGCCATGATGGACACATTGACTTACACCTACCTTTTTTTTTGCTTTCTAGAGAAAAATACACAATTGCATTGATCTAAACAAAATCTGCTTCAGTTTTCAAACCGTTTTATGTGTTTTAAAAACATAATTATTGTCTGTGAAACTGTCTAAGCATGCAAGTCTATGATATTTAGGATATCTGATTTGTCTATAAAATGATTAGACGCGTGCTTCCTTCATGTCCTTATAAATATTGGAGGCCTTGAACTAATACAAAAGGTCAAATTACGCACATGATTTAAACAAAGATTTACAATTTTCTTTTTTTTAAATCGTAGTATAGGGTTTGATCATTTATGAAGGGTTTTTTTTTGTTGCTTCTCCTGACGTCAGGCAGACAGTTTCATCAACAGCATGGTTCCTAATGCTCAGTCCGTACAGTGATCCCAGGATAAGCATACCATGCAAACAAGAACAACTAAAGGGAAACAATTACAATGAAAATCTTTGATTTTTGTTCATACGATTCATAGGGGACTCGGTAGTCCACAGGCAAGTTGTCGGCCTCTCAGCCAATAGGTAGTGGGTTCGAGCCCCGCCAACAGTTGACAATTTTTTTTGAGTTTTTCAACAAAATTTACCCCCTGGTTCAGGTAGGTGGATTGACACCTATTCCCATCGGAGACAGACGATAAAAAGGAGGTCCTGTGTGCACATCACAACACTAAGGTGCATGTTAAAGATCCCTTGGCTGTTTACAGGGCAGTCCGGGCAAAATTTAAAATCCTATGAAAACCCCATGAGATCACCTTAGTTGTGGATGTGGGTAAATCAAATCAAATAAAAAAACTTAGGATTCATAGAGATTCAGATGGAAAAAGTTTCTCCAATTTTCCCTGAATAAAGACAATGTATTATGGTGATAATCTTAATGACAGGTGTATGAATTATGACACAATGAATCATTACAGTCGAGTTTTTAACGTTTCGTTACTGAATTTGAAGGAAGCAAGTCAGAGTGAGTTTTGGGAACATAAAGTGATTATTAGAGATTCATTTTTCAATTAGTATGGAATTTGATCTCCTTTTTTTCCTTCTTAATAATATTATCAAGATTATGATTTTTTATTTGCCATTTATTTTACAGTCTGACATTCAGAAAGTACTGAGACATGCGAGAAAGTTGCCAGATAAACAGCAACAATTTTACAAGGTAAAGATTTGCAGTTAATTACATTTTTTCTTGACATTTTATTCTCTTGTCCCTGTCCTTTTCATTTGAATGATGAAAGCTGTATAAAATTTTAATTTAAAAGCAGAACAGTCTTGTTTATTCTCTATCTGCCTCTGCATTAAACACCTCTTCACTACCAGAATCTTCATACAAGACTTTACGACAGCGTTAAATGTTGCATTACAGCACTTTTATTGTCATTGTCATTATCCACTGTTGTGTGTATGGGAGAGAGAGAGAGAGAGAGAGAGAGAGAGAGAGAGAGAGAGAGAGAGAGAGAGAGAGAGAGAGAGAGAGAGAGAGAGAGAGAGAGAGAGAGAGAGTTGTCTTTTATTGGCTATTTAAGATATGTCATCTATGTAATTTGTATCCATATTTATATTATTTAAGAAATGATCATTTATAGTTTGTTTGTGAAATATTATGAATTGTGACTAAAACAAATTTCCAAAAAGGACGAATAAAGATTATCTTATCTTATCTTGCCTTTTACATAAGGGTTTGATATATTCAATTAAAGAATAAATTTGGTTGTAGTGACTTTCATACTTCATTTAGAAAAGGAATGCTACTTTAAATGCTAAAAGTGGGCTTTGTAAACATGGTAAAGAACAATTTTCAAGAACCTGTGGGGTATGACATTGCCAATATAATGGAATAGGCATGCAATATACAACGTTATGAATTTCAGGTCTTATGTTTTATTTTAGTTGTATATTTTGTACTTCGAAAGAGTGTTTTGTGTTAAGATAACGAAAATTTCAATACTTTTGTGAAAACTGTTGTGTTGTGAGTTTGTAATCACGACGACACTGGTTCAAAAACCATGGCTGACCCCGGATGTTTTTTCACAACATAGCACTCTTAGGAAAGGTACTTCACTCTGCTTCACCCACTTGACTCAGGTGTAAATGAAACACAGCTATAGGTAGAGAAACGTTTTGTAAAAGTGTTAGTACGAAGCACCTAACAAGCTGCTGTACTGAGTTGAACATTGGGTAAGCAGGAGTAGAGTCTGATGTTTCTAGGTACACAGTGTAATGCGTTAGTTTGCCATTGTTTTCCACGGCGCTGAGTCAACAGGAGGGTCAGAAAAATTTGCCCAAACTGGGAATTCAACTCGACCTCCTGGGTGGTAGTCCAACTTCTACCGACTGAGCCATCAATGCCGGGATACAGACACTTTTTTTTATATCTGCGTTATTCAAGCCATGCTCAGGAAAACAGTTTTCACACAAATGGAATAGCATTTGAAGGTGGTTATTCAAGCCATGCTCAGGAAAACAGTTTTCACACAAATGGAATAGCATTTGAAGGTGGTTATTCAAGCCATGCTCAGGAAAACAGTTTTCACACAAATGGAATAGCATTTGAAGGTGGTTATTCAAGCCATGCTCAGGAAAAAGTTTTCACACAAATGGAATAGCATTTGAAGGTGGTTATTCAAGCCATGCTCAGGAAAACAGTTTTCACACAAATGGAATAGCATTTGAAGGTGGTTATTCAAGCCATGCTCAGGAAAACAGTTTTCACACAAATGGAATAGCATTTGAAGGTGGTTATTCAAGCCATGCTCAGGAAAACAGTTTTCACACAAATGGAATAGCATTTGAAGGTGGTTATTCAAGCCATGCTCAAGAAAACAGTTGTTAACACAAATGGAATAGCATTTGAAGGTGGTTATTCACTAGGTTTGATATTTCTGTAAATGTGACATGAAACAAATGCGTGCTTGAGATTTGACTGCTCAACTGTATGTGATGTAATGTAATGTCAACTTATATGTGCCTACACTACAACTGTATGTGATGTAATGTAATGTCAACTTATGTGTGCCTACACTACAAATGTATGTGATGTAATGTAATGTCAACTTATGTGTGCCTACACTACAACTGTATGTGATGTAAGTAATGTAATATGTGTGCAACACAATTGTCTATGTGCTTACACTACATGTCAATGATGTGCCAACTTATGTGTGCCTACACTACAACTGTATGTGATGTAATGTAATGCCAACTTATGTATGCTTACACTACAACTGTATGTGATGTAATGTAATGTCAACTTATATGTGCCTACACTACAACTGTATGTGATGTAATGTAATGTCAACTTATGTTTACCTACACTACAACTGTATGTGATGTAATGTAATGTCAACTTATGTGTGCCTACACTACAACTGTATGTGATGTAACATAATGTCAACTTATGTGTGCCTACACTACAACTGCATGTGATGTAGCGTAATGCCAATTTATGTGTGCTTACACTACAACTGTATGTGATGTAATGTAAACTTATATGTGCCTACACTACAACTGTATGTGATGTAATGTAAACTTATAAGTGCCTACACTACAACTGTATGTGATGTAATGTAAACTTATAAGTGCATACACTACAACTGTATGTGATGTAATGTAAACTTATAAGTGCCTACACTACAACTGTATGTGATGTAATGTAAACTTATGTGTGCCTACACTACAACTGTATGTGATGTAATGTAAACTTATAAGTGCCTACACTACAACTGTATGTGATGTAATGTAATGTCAACTTATATGTGCCTACACTACAACTGTATGTGATGTAACGTAATGTCAACTTATGTGTGCCTACACTACAACTGTATGTGATGTAATGTAATGTCAACTTATGTGTGCCTACACTACAACTGTATGTAATGTAACATGTCAACTTATGTGTGCCTACACTACAACTGTATGTGATGTAGCGTAATGCCAATTTATGTGTGCTTACACTACAACTGTATGTGATGTAATGTAAACTTATATGTGCCTACACTACAACTGTATGTGATGTAACGTAATGTCAACTTATGTGTGCCTACACTACAACTGTATGTAATGTAACAACTTATGTATGCCTACACTACAACTGTATGTGATGTAACGTAATGTCAACTTATTTGTGCCTAACTACAACTGTATGTGATGTAACGTAATGTCAACTTATGTGTGCCTACACAGTAATTTGTTAAAATAATATGATAAACATATTTGTATCTCTTTCCCTTCCAAAGGAACTAAACCGCACAAGAAGGGCTGCTTTATCATTTGGATTCCTGAATCTGTTAGAAGCTCTAGCCGTTATGTTGGAAAGAGAATGCACCCAGCTTCCTGGATCACCTCATCCCAGCGCGGCCATTCAGCTCACCCATGCTGCCAATAGTTTACGATCAGAAATGGCATTAAATCCTATGCAAAGTGTTATGCCGTTACAGACAAACTTTGATAGAGATAGATAACTTTTTTTGTATTGTAACTTAGTTTGTAAATATATACATGTACATGCATTTCTCATCAGATCATGTAAATATACATGCATTTCTCATAAGATCAGAAATAAGAGCTTCTACATCATTTATCAAATCATTACGCACTGTTAATGTTATCTTGTGACCAATGCCTTTGCTGATCTTTGAAAACTATAAACCATGACTTGGTTACTGTTTTTTATTCAAACCATGTTTGAAGTACGGTACATTTTATACAATTTATCTCTACCCATACTTTTATTCACTTGTCTTTACACTTACACTTCTACTGTGAAACAAATTTCTCTCTGGATTGTCATATTGAATTTAAAAGGTTTGTTTGATGAATGCCAATACTTGTTTATTCTTAACCTGATCAGGGTATACAATTGAGGAAAGTCCCTAAACAGCCCTTCAGTATGCATTGATCACTGAATGCCAATTGAAATAGAACAGTAAGCTTAAATGCAAGCATTCGCTCTTTAGTAGAAGCCTGATAAGATAGGCCGAGACTACACTTGTTTCTGTTATGTAATTCTAGTTAGCAGCTTAACCAGAGGCTATTGTAAAAAAAAATCTAAATGATTGGCAGCTGTCCTGACTTATCCCTAAAAGAAAAGCAAGTGACATTTCAACGCCTTATACTGCTCATAGGACACAGAGGACTTGAATATTGTCTCTTCCTGTCACTGCTTCCCATTCCTCTCTTTAGTCCTTTCACTCTACCATATTCAAATTTATACATACTGTTCAGACAAGGAAATGCGTATTGTTTCTATGTGACGTAACATTCTTTCTACAAGTTATTGCTCATATTTCATAAGAATGTTTCATTTTGTTATTGTTAATTCTATTCAGTTGATTTCTTGACTCAAATTCTAATGCAGTCAATAAATTGAGGTATGAAGACTTCATTTCTATGATTTTGTCCTTTTTATATCTTTAGTTTTTGAGATGTGTAACCAATTATTCCAAGTAAAAAACACCCCCTGATCCAGTTTGCTGGAACTGGTGACATGATCAATATTCATAGTTACTCTAATCACAAATGGATGAAATTACACTCAAACTATAATACACATCCTTACAGCAAGGCTAACGATAGAAGGAAATAATTTCCTCATCCGGCGATTTTGCTTTAGAATTTGGGATTGTTATAATAAAATACTTCAATGGCCTTTACCGAAATAAATGTTTATATAGCAACGGGATTCTCCGGTCCCGATCACCCTATTTTTTCAATAAAAGCATAGACAGAGCTGAATCTAGACATCTCGATGCATACGGTTGACTTTACTCTGACTGAAAAAATAATAACAGGGGTGTGCTGAAAGACGGGCACGTGACACTGATAGTGCCTTATACGTCAAACTACGAAAGTCTATGCCATCATCAACCTCCCAACTCCCACAGTCGCTCGGCCTACGGTTCTCAAACTTCAATTTTGTTACCGCTAGGCCTACTGTGGTATTGTTCACGTCGACCCGACCTTGCTTGTCTTTCACTCGAATCAACAAGTAACCTTCAGCATCGTAATGTATGAGTGTGTTTGTTTGTGTGCATGTGTTTCTTATTTCTGTAAATGATCAGTGGGGAATATGGGCGATGGTCATTTGGGTTCTATAATTTGTGTCAACGTCACAACAAATGATAGTAGACTGACACGGCCCATGGGGGAGGTCTTTCTTCTACGTCTTTTGGTTTGTTTTTGTTATTTCAGGTTTTTTTGTTTTAATAGTACAGTGCAATGACCTTTGAGAACGAAATAGTGATATAACTCACAAAAAATCATGGTGCCCCCATCATTTTGTTATAACTGTGTTAGAGTGTATCTATTAACATTCCACACGCAGGTCCCTCTAGTCCCTCTTTGATAAGACTCGGCTGTCTTGCCAAAATTCAAATCATCTACTGATTGATTGGTTGATTGAAATTTACCATCTACCATATGCGGTGATCTCAAGCTGAATTCAGTTAAGAAAAAGAGGAAACAGCAAGATAAAAATAAAAGAAAGGCATGTCAAAGTAAAAGGAAAGAAGCAGAACCTACCAGTAACTCTCGCAAACTGCCCACAAATCCTTACCAAACCCCACAGTCAATGCTTGAGGTGGACAGACACACTTTCACAACCAAACATTTCAAACAATGAAAAAGACGAATCTTCATTCGATGCTCAGTGAAAATATAATTCAATAATTTGAATTTTTTGTAATAAGGCTTATTAAAACATGACAACATAAGGCACTTCTGATGTAAGTAACAAAGTAACAATGAGTTGTGTTTACAAAGTAAATAGGCGCACTGGTGGGTAGTGATACTTCACAACATATTTGCAATTTTTCATACAAAATAGAACATTGTAAATAAGGTGTTGGAATATATTGAAAGAAGTAACAATTATCAGCAGTATGTACTTACAACAACAAGATTCACCACATTCACCGTTATATTATACGTGCTTGAACAAAATCCTAAATTAAAACATCTCCCATTAAAAATAGCATTCTATAAATTTAACACCTGAAACCGCGATAATCGTAAAACAACAAGGATAAAAGAAGAGTAAAGTTTACAAAACCATACTGTGTATGACATCAAATCAAATTCTATTATGAATTCACATGGAAGCGAAAGCACGTAACAAAGTAATTTCTTGGTGATAAAAATTTATAAAGATTAAATCAACATTGGTTTGGAGTTGAGTGAACAAAGAACAACAATACTACACTAAATCTTTTTTCTATTTGAATTAACAAAAATGATAGTAAGCCAAACAAAAATCATAACCAAAGAAATACTACTACTACTATTATTATTACCGTGGCGTTGGTGGCTGAGGGTTAGGCTGTGGGACTGAGGATCATAAGGTCCCGGGTTCGAATCCTAGCAAAGCTTGGTCCATCGTTGTGTTCCTTGGGAAAGACACTTAACAGTAACAGTAACACGCATTTTCCCCACTCTATCCAGATGCACATGGGCCGTAACGGCCTTGAACTTGAAGCAACTTTACTTGACTTTACCACTATTATTGCTACTACTACAATAGCAGTTCAAAGCCAAACCATAGCTCCCACTTACTCTCTTGTAGTGAGGCAAATAGTCAGCACTTACTTTCTTATAGTGAAGGGGCTCAAGTAGCCAGCACTTACACTACTTGTCTCCCTAGTCACAGGTCCAAGGGCATGCAATTGTAAATGTTCATCTAGACTTTGTCTGCTCAAAACCATCACATGATCCTCTGCAAGATAGATTTAGTACTTAAGCTTAACAGCTCTACAAAGGTGGATGAATAAACTGGAGGCCATGTGTACACATCGTGCATATTATAGATACCCTGACACTTCAGAGTTCCTACTTAAAATCCACGATCATTGCTTATATATATATAAAACAAATAGACATTTGACAATTTTTTTATTTTTTTTTAACCCAAATTTTCAGGGGGAATGAGGATGGGGGGGGGGGGGGGCATTACATAATGATCCAACAAGTAAATGGATGTTAAGGCCTTGAAAATCATTAAATGGTAAGTGTGGCTTAAAATCAAGTCAATCTTTTTTTTCAACTTTCAATCACAAAACTTTTATCTCACATAATGTAATATTTTACCATACCAGGTGATTGAATACATAGGTAGAGAAAATAAATTGATATCTTATTTTGCCTGAGATAGAAGAGTTTCACAATTTTTGAGAAGTAAATGAGCAGAAGGGGGGGGGGAAATAGAGATTAACAATCAGAACAAAAATCAAGAGCACTAAAGAAAGAAAAAAAAACAAATAAACAAAACCCAAAAAGCAAATTCCAATTATACATATATTATGGAGTGTTCTAAATCATCTCCGGATTCGGCAATTACGTCTACATCATCAAATTGAAACCCATTCTCAAACAACAATTTCATTTTGGCTTGGTATATGACTATTGCAAGTGAATTCTGAGCAAAGGAATGACAACAATTGCCACTAGCACCCCTCCTTGTTCTTAAGCCTCTCCTCCTTGCTAACACATACACACAAACACAAACAGATTTCTAATATATGTAGTTCTATGGCAAGTCCAATGGGCAAAGTATTTATATTAAAAAATAGATAATCCGATAGGAAAGCAAAATTATAATTTAGAAAACAGACAAGACACAACAATCTTCAACCAAGCATGAGCTAAATAAAAATATTAAAAACAAAAAAAAAACCCCCAACCCAAAGCCAACTACAGTGAGAGTCAGATTCCAGCACAAGACAAAGGTTGATTCAACAAGAGGCTACCTCTTTCTAGCACAAGACAAAGGTACAGTGAGAGTCAGATTCAACAAGAGGCTACCTCTTTCTAGCACAAGACAAAGGTACAGTGAGAGTCAGATTCAACAAGAGGCTACCTCTTTCTAGCACAAGACAAAGGTACAGTGAGAGTCAGATTCAACAAGAGGCTACCTCTTTCTAGCACAAGACAAAGGTACAGTGAGAGTCAGATTCAACAAGAGGCTACCTCTTTCTAGCACAAGACAAAGGTACAGTGAGAGTCAGATTCAACAAGAGGCTACCTCTTTCTAGCACAAGACAAAGGTACAGTGAGAGTCAGATTCAACAAGAGGCTACCTCTTTCTAGCACAAGACAAAGGTACAGTGAGAGTCAGATTCAACAAGAGGCTACCTCTTTCTAGCACAAGACAAAGGTACAGTGAGAGTCAGATTCAACAAGAGGCTACCTCTTTCTAGCACAAGACAAAGGTACAAGAGTCAAAGGTACAGCACAAGACAAAGAGTGAGAGTCAGATTCAACAAGAGGCTACCTCTTTCTAGCACAAGACAAAGGTACAGTGAGAGTCAGATTCAACAAGGTCATCGGGACTGATGTATGAGACCTTACGTTGAATGCAAAGTCAATTTAAGGCATTTCCCATTGATTATTTTTTGTTTTATTTCATCTGCGCTTTAATTTAATTTAAAAAATAAAATTTCTTTGAAATTCCTCTTTCATATCATGTATAAAAATATAAACTGATGATAATAAATGCTGATCATTATTCCATTATATTATAATTTATAAATTGTAAGATAATATTATTTATAAGACATGGGAAAGATCCACACATGTTTTCTCTTAGAAAACAGTTCTGCGATCAGAAGACACTGGTGCAGCTAGTGATCTTACACTATTAAAGAGCAAGTTATAAAATATTGTGTGTATACATATATATAGATTTACACTGACAGAAAAATATATTTAAACAATAATTTCAAAGTCTTCCGTTGTTACAAGATAGTTCACGTGTCGTTTAAATGAAGACAGCATGGTGAATGGTACATAACCTCTTTCAGCTACTCTTTCATTTCATTAAAAATAAACTTTATTACAGTAGTCGCTTACCATGTGTTTATGAGAACATTTTTATTATATAGTAAAAATTTGGTCAGCAGATGTAGGCGTGTGTTTATGCAGAGTGTGTTTTTATGAAGTGTGTTCATATCTAGCGACTACTGTACATTAAAATTTGTATCCCCACAACACCCAATTTCACTAACATCTAGCGGTGCTTATTCATCAATATCTGTTCTGCACAATATTGCAAATGATAACTGTAAAGCCGAAAACGAATCTAAAAGATAAAATTAACATGACTTTTGTGTGTACAAATTAGACTTCAGTGAAAAAATGATGCAAAAACACTGAGAAAGAGCTAAAGCATGATTAGGCAAACTAGGACGACCAAGGATGTGTGTTGATGAAAAGGAAAAGTTTTACAATCAGAGATGAAAAGGATATAGCTTGACATATATCACAATTTATTAAGAATTAAGGGTAAAGACTAAGAGGCAGAAAGAAAGAGTGAGGGGGTGGGGGGGGAGTGTGCATGCAAGTGAGTGGTGAGACTAGTGAGAGAAAGAATGTGTGACTATGAGTGTACATGAAAGGTAGGTGAGAGAGAGAGAGAGAGAGAGAGAGAGAGAGAGAGAGAGAGAGAGAGAGAGAGAGAGAGGAGAGAGAAGAGAGAGAGGGAGAGAGAGAGAGAGAGAGAGAGAGAGAGAGAATGAGAGAGAGAGAGAGAGAGAGAATGAGAGAGAGAGAGAGAGAGAGAGAGAGAGAGAGAGAGAGAGAGAGAGAGAGAGAGAGAGAGAGAGCAGGGGAAAGACAATGGTAAGATGAGGAAGAATATGGAATAGAAGAAAAAGAATGTGAGAGGGAGAGATCAACATGAAGAATAATCTGTTTTGGTAAAATTACTAAAAATACAATATAGAAAGTGAATGTAAACATTAAAACCAAATTGTAAAACAATTCACTGATTAATCAATAAGCCCTGTGGTCCCCATTCATAAAGTCTAGCTATGATGTTTCAGGGCAATAAAACTTAAAACATTCAAACACAATTGTGATTTCATCTACAACCTCAGAAAAAAACACAGTTTTACATTCGTTTCATTAAAATCTACCCAGTCCACCATAAGCAGTGATCTCAAGTTGAATTGAGAGAGAGGAGGAAACAGCAAAGTGAAAGAATGAAAGGAAAGAAGTAAGACCTACCAACAGCGGCCCCTAACCGTCCACCACAGTTTGACAAGTTGCAAAAATTATGTGGAAGGGTAAGGAGACTAGGCTGAATAATGAAAAAGAATATGACGCTTAGCAAGCAAATTTGTTACATTAATAGAAGAAATGATGAAAACATCTGAGGGTAAAAAGAAAAAAAACAAGGAATTATAAAGTAAAACAGTTAGGGGATAAACACCCGCCAAAGGCTTCTACTGAAAGTGTTGCGCAAATATTAATACTAGTCAAAAGATTTCAGAATTTGTTTCACATTAAAAGTACTGAAGTAGGGTCATAGGGAAGGAATTGCACATATAATGGAGAAAAAGAAATGAGCTCTCTCATACAATCCTCAATCACAAACCTGATGTCCGGCTGTTTTCAGGCAATCCTGAAGTGTTTCAGTCTAACTTACAGACCGCAAGTGCAATTTTACTTAAAGTTTACTTACTGCTTCACACAGACAAATTCAAACATAAAACAGAAGATTCACTTTGTTTAAATCAGTGGTTCTTAACCATGTTAGAGGTAGTGAACACCACAAGTTTCATACACGTATTTATTGAATCCTTCAGTAGGGTGAACGGAACGGACACACACAGACTGCATGCGTGTCTTGAACTCCGCAGAACTCCTGAGACAGACTCACTGAACCCCTGGTGTTCGATCACACCCAGGTTAAGAACCACTGGTTTACATTATCCATCCTTTTATTAACAGTAAAATAAAACTTTAATTGTGTTAAGATGCATATCATATTACGCGTGCATGGATAATCACGTTTGTGCACAAAATATATATACTGTATCTAAATGAAGGAGGAATGATTAGAATAAAAAATATCATCCTTGATTAAAATGTCACAATAGTCACATAAAGCCATTTTAACTTTCATAAGAAAGCCTTTTATCGTATTATATTTTAGAAAGTCATACTGTGAACACAGAAACAAAATCCGAAGAGGAAAACAGAATACTGAAATAGTGTTTAAAACTATCGATTGATTGAAATTTGCCTGTCCTCCATTTGCATTGTGATCTCAAAGTCATAGAGAGACAGAGAGAAAATGAGAGACAGAGAGAGAACAGAAAAAAGAAAGGGTAGAGAGCCAGACAAACAGGGAGACAAACTAAGTGGACAAAGAAGCAGAGATTTGGTGGAAGAGTGAGGAAGCCTTAAAGAGAAACAAACGAAAGATAAGAACAGTAACAGACTGATAGATTTGATAGAATTTAAAACAAATGGCAAACAAGGAAAAATGGCTTCAATATCAATTAAATGAAACACAATATTTTCTAAAACTGTAAGACATCAACCAATTTGTTAAAAATTGTTAATATCTATCACTTATTCATTGTGCTGTATCATTTCTAGGTGACTCGCACTAAGGGTGCGCATAACATGAGCCTCAAAAGCCATTTGATCACCTATAGAGCGCAACTGACGTCCACAGTTACAGCACAAGTAATGGTCGCCGACGAGTCGTAAAAGTGTTCCGCTAATTCTCTCCAGTTGATCTGCCGGCGCACTATTTGGTCTGTCAGAGTGATTCCGTGACCGTTGGGGAGACGGGTGAGAAATACAGAGTCTGGCGGTTCTATTGAGAGGGAAGGCCTGGCGAAATCAGGCTGAACTGCAGGGCTAACTGGGGAATGTGGTATGATATCGATATCAACATTATGTGAATGCACGTGTCTTTCAACGTCCGCTCCTGCATGGGTGGTGGTGTCGCTGCAACCCAGCAGAATTGACGGGGAAGAAGTGGAAGCAACCAGCCGAGATGCTGATGAAACGTCACGGGGTTGCGATGTCATTGAACTGTGACCAGATTGATGATCACATTGGGGTTGATTATTCCCTGAATTTCTCTGAAGTAGATGAGCTTCTTGTCTCAGCTGATGAGGTTTGTTGCCAGTCTTTTTGTCGCTCCCATCTTTTTTATCCATTGTTTCATTCTTTTTCCCCATGTTGAGAGCTGAAAAAGTAAAGGACAAAAAATAAAGTGTTATTATAGAATTTGATGCATGCGTGAAGAAGGAAAGCAATGAAGCACAGAAATCTGAGTTAAAAGTGGTTCTTGCAAAAGAGAGCTATATCAACCATTTTATTTTTTTAATAATAAAGAATACTGAAGGGACAATTCTAATCTAAGGGGTTAAACTGAAGCACACAGAAAACCGGCTAGAGAGCAGTTTGTTTCGATGAAAATAATGAAGACTTGTTCAATTAGTCCATTCAAGCTTGACCTGCAAACGTACCCATAACGGACTTATTTTGACACGATAAACCAAATTGCTCCATATATAAGACACAATTTGAGTTCATGCTGCCTGTAAGGAAAAAAATAACACAGAGGCTATTATTGTTATTAGTCACATTTGATGGGAAAAGAATAGATAAATATGACCAAAATTGTAAACATAATATTGTGACAATGTATTATAATTGTCTCCCTAGAACCTCACATAACATCTTTTTCACACCACTCTTTTTTTCACATGGTCATTGCAATGTCGTGTTGACCAGAGAACACTGTAATTGAGTTGCTATGGTATATTTCTCCATAAAATAATCAAAATTTCATCGAGTACTAATACTAGTAGTTACACTTCTGATTGCAGTCTATCAAATCTATACTATAAGATTCTAGATCTACATAGACTCTACATCTTAAGATGATTGCATGCTTTCTTTTTAAGGCAAGGCGATGGGTGCTGACGCAGAGGACGTGGGTTCAATCCCCATAGTGGCCAAAGAAAAGCTCTGTATATTCCTTGTATTTGTCTTGTCTTTGTTCCAATGGTGCTTTAATATTATTCAATGTCATTTTCCACACTTCATAAAGAAACAGAAGCCTTGTATCAATTGTGTCAGTGCAATTTCCGTAAAAATTAGAGTACATCATGGACTAAGATGGATATGGCAGTCATGCTTGTGTGTGTTTCACTCTGTGATCCGTCAACAAGCCAAACTTGTTCTAGGTTCTACCTCAACCTGCTTGCATCACTTCGGGGGAAGGGGGTGGTGATGCACGGTGGTGGTATGGCTAGTTGTATTTTACAATAGTTATAAAGGAAAGTTAATACCAAATCATTGGCAGATGGAGGTATAACGAGGTTTTCACTGGATTTTCATGTAGTCAGGAGGACACCCCCCCCTCTATTTTCCCTTCATTTGGTGAGGTATTCCTATCTGGCCAACCATTCCTTGTGTAACCGGGACATCATTTGTTAAAGGAGTCCCAAAATTAGGTCACGGGGATTAGCCAATAAAAATATATGAATAATGAAGCAAAAATACAAAACATGTCGAGTTCACTTAATAAGAACACGCTCTTTCTGACTCCACTATATTACTATTTGTAATTAGCTCCAGTTCCAAACTGTTGACTTTGAGCGGAGTCCACTGTAGATCTAATAATAATAAGGACAGCACTATTCATCATGAATGACGGATAGACCTCGCCACTACCCGTCCTCAATGACGGATGGATATTGCCACTGTTAAGTCATTGATGGTGAAATGAACTCGCCACTGAAACAGTTCACCATTAAAGATGAATAAATGCTGGCACTTCATCATTAATGATGAATAAACTCTGGCACTCTTTGTCATTAATAATTGAATAAACGCTGGCACTCTTCGTCATTAACGATGAATAAACGCTGGCACTCTTCGTCATTAACGATGAATAAACGCTGGCACTCTTCGTCATTAACGATGAAAATAAACGCTGGCACTGGCACTCTTTGTCATTAATGATTGAATAAATGCTGGCATTGGCACTCTTCGTCATTAATAATGAATAACCGCTGGCACTCTTGGTCATTAATGATGAATGATGGTCCTCTGCATGATCCCAGTTAAATTAGGAACAGACTGTGTATTTTTGTAATGACTTATTTACAAATCTAAACATGTAATAATGATACCTTGTTATTATTTGACCTTTTCATTATTTTCACCCTTGTTTTGACAAATTTTATGAATCTTTGATTCACGATTCAACATTAAATCTAGATGTGGCATGCGTAATTTGATCTACATATCTCTCAGTCTCTCTCACTTAGCCTTCTAACTTCTATGTGTTTGTGTGTCTCTCTCCTATTCTTTCTTGGTCTTGTCCTCTCTCTCTCCCACTGTCTTGTATGTTGTGTATCTTTCTCCTTCTATCTTTATTGGGCTTGTGCTTCTCTCTCCTATTTGTCTCTCTCATGTGTGTCACTGTGTGTCTCTCTTCCTTTCCATCTTTCTTATAAATGTCTTGTGTCGCGATTTAACATTTGGTTTAGATCAAGATCCATGTGTGATTTGATATTTTCGTGTAAGAAGACAATTTGTTTTTTCTTGAGTTTCTTTATTTCGTTAAAGAAATTCTGATATTTGATAAGTCAAAAGTTGGGCCTGCAGCAAAGTTGACGGACATTTTTACAAATGAACTCAGCAATTAATCAATGAATGACCGTGAAAACAATGAAGTGACGCACTTACCACGAGAACTTACTCGAGTACCGATGAGTACCTAAACACTACTAATGACAAATACCTGAGAGAGAAAAAATGCTATTCGTCATTAGTATCGGATGTATTGCCGATTACGGATGATGAATCGAGTACTGCTTTGGTACTCGAGCACGCTTTCGCAGTAAGCGCGTCATTTCATTGTTCCCAGCCTCATTCATTTATTGATTGCCGAGCTGACTGCTTCAACAGTGAGATGTCCGTCAACCTTGCCGCATGGTCCACTTTGAGTCTTACAGTGATTTTTTTACAGGAAATCTAGATAATAGCTCTAGATCCAGAGTACTTTACAAGAAAAAATAGATAGATGAAGTGTGACACACAAACATGTGCAAGATACACACAGAGAGACACACACATACATATCTTCAGATTAAATCATGTATGCCCCATAGATCTCGATCTAATATTGAATCATGACACAAGACTCAACTCATTCACTACGTATATTCGCCGAATATTCGGCGCGGGTCACAAATTTTTATTCGTAGGAATTCTAATCCAGGTTTTACACTGGCTTCACTACATATCGTCACTTCGCTTGAAGTTGACAATTTTCTCTGTCATAGAGAATAAGGCAAGTACGGCTCCCCCCCCTCACCGCTACGTCACAAATTAGATAAAGTTGAACCATTTATCAATGATAACGATTCTTTTGACAGTTATTATGAAGAACATAAGAAAAAACACAACGTTGTAGATCTAGATCTAGATCCAGTGAAGGAGAGGGTGCTCACCTAATGCCACGCCCTCCTGTAAATGTAAGAGAAATAGGTCTAGACTCATACAAGAATGGGTTTGGGAGAGAAAGAATAGATGTAGAGAATGTAGTCACTCAGAATCAATTCAGATTTACCAATGCTAATGCTTGTGAGGTAAGGAGCAATTGAGATCCTGTGTGTAAGCTGAGGCGGGGGCTGAAAAACCGACAGAACGCAAATATTTCTCTGCTGTATTCAAATAATGTCAAGTATGTTTATTATATGTCAAAAACCTCAAAAATGAATTTCAACTTGATTATATTGGATTTATATGGATATCTTTATCCTCAAATGCTCTGGAGCTCAAGTAAGGAAAATTTCTCTTATAAAATTATACCTTTTTTCTATTTTATGATTTCATACTCCCGATACCATAACATACATATTGGAAATTATTATTATTATGCAAATCATGATCTACAGTTTATGAGCTTTGCATCCATTGTCCAGGTACAGAACATTTTTGCAGACCCAATTTTACCTTGCGTCTAATGCCTAAAAATTCTGCATAGTGAATCTGTTAAGAAAGATAGAAGGGGGCACCTTTACACACACACGACTGAGAGACAGATTTATTAAAAATCTTGACAGAGAGAGAGACAGAGAGAGAGAGACAGAGAGAGAGAGACAGAGAGAGAGAGACAGAGAGAGAGAGAGAGAGAGAGAGAGAGGGAGAGAGAGGGAGAGAGAGAGGGAGAGAGAGAGAGAGAGAGAGAGAGAGAGAGAGAGAGAGAGAGAGAGAGAGAGAGAGAGAGAGAGAGAGAGAGAGAGAGAGAGAGAGGGGGGGGAGAGACAGAAAGAAGAGAGTGACACACATACACGCAAGATGACAGAATGAATGAATTCAGGTGTACTAGAGACAGAGAGAGGGAGAGAGAGAGACACAGAGAGAGAGAGAGAGAGAGGGGGGGGGGGAGAGAGAGAGAGAGAGAGAGAGAGAGAGAGAGAGAGAGAGAGAGAGAGAGAGAGAGAGAGAGAGAGAGAGAGAGAGAGAGAGAGAGAGAGAGAGAGAGATTGTGTTATCCATATAATATATAGCCAGATCTAATGGTGAATCTTCCCATCCACCATATTCATTCCCTGTGATTTGTCCACTTCTGTAAAGTAATAACAAATTTTATACTCAGATCTAGTCAAGATGCTTAAATTCATGAATTACAAAAAATACAAAGTCTATTCCTAATTTAACTGGGACCATGATCAGATGAGCTTGGCGATCATCAGTGAGGAATGAGCTCTGTTCAGCATTAACCCAAGTAGAGCTTTAAGCGAGTGACCTATGAGAGGTTGCCCCAGTCGAGCATTTATTTAAAGTTTGAACTTTATCAAATAAGTCCATTTTCTATCAGTTGAAAGAACTTTAAGGAATTCCAACAATCAGCCAATCAACTTAGGCTTGCACAAAGCGTGTTGAATGGGAAAGCGTCACTTTGACTTTGTAATCTTATTGGTTGTTGTTTAACTCAAAGGTCAAACTACGACAACTATTTCAGGAAGTGGAAATTTCATTCATTAGGGTGTTGGCCCACTCACTTCCGGGCTAACCGTAGGAAGATACTAATAGTAACACCGAATAACATTTTAGGTCAATTCACCGAAGATCTAGATAACTGACGAGTAAGAATAAAAATTATACAGAAATCCCAGAACATTTATTTCAACCTAGGCATTGGAAACGCCTGCACGTATCGACAGCTTTTTGTCCGAAAAGCCATCTAACCTGGCAGATTTTGGTTGTTTGAGAGAATCTCAATGCAATAGTCAGAGGCAACGCCCCAGTGTTCTTTCTTGTGCCACCAATATTCCAGGGAATGTAACAAGCCTTAATCACTGATTACTATGCTTGAATGATCTCTATTTATATCCCAACCAATCCCATTATTCAGTTCAGGAATATTCAAATTATACAATACACACTTATCAAAACCCACATTCAATTGCATGGATGCCTAAATAACTTTGATGTTGAAGCTGTCAACTGTGCTAGTAGATCGAATCAGAGGATTCTAATAAATCTTGTGTTTTACTTTTAACCAATTACTAAAAACAATTAGACTCTTCAGAACAGTTACTTTAACTCTATAAATCGAGACTTAGTTCACTGATTAGAAATTAGAATAATTAATAATAAAGATTAGGAGAGGCTTGGATCTACAGCTATTATTTTGTATTAGAACTCCAAAAACAACACCAGGAGAGATTATCGCACTGTTGCTACTACTGCGCTTCATTTTTTGACGTATAGAATAACATGATTTAAATTAAACCAACACCATGAAAAACATTTTTCAGCTCGCGGCTATTAGAGAAATATTAAACCAAAAGGAAGAGAAATTAAATTATTAAGATGAAAACGAAGATGCTACCAAAGAAGAAAATTATATCTTCGAAAACGTTTGACAAATAGCTGCAGAGAATTTCAACAAACGGAACTAATGGTTTTAGAATATTTAAACGCTAGAGAAAGTAACAATGTAGAAACATCAGGAGGAGTAATAATAATAATAATAATAGTACTGATAATAATAATAATAATAATAATAATAATTAAAGAAGAAGAAGAAGAAGAACAGAGAGAAGAAAAGAAGAAGAAGAAGAAGAAGAAGAAGAAGAAGAAGAAGAAAGAAGAAGAAGAAGAAGAAGAAGAAGAAGAAGAAGAAGAAGAAGAAGAAGAAGAAGAAGAAGAAGATATTAATAATAATAATAATAATAATAATAATAATAATAATAATAATAATAATAATAATAATAATAATAATAATACTTTATCCATCCAAAGAAGAAAATTACATTCTGTTCCTCAGAAATAAATTTTAAAATCATAATGATTAGAGCTATTCATTATTACAAACATTAATGCAATATAATGAGAGTAGAGAAAATACAGCACAAAAATGCAAGATTTACAACATCATTCGAGCCCTCGCACCCCCCCACCCCACATAGAAGAAACACACACACAACCGACCTAAGACCTTAACTCATTCATCCATGCTCAAAACAGATATACCAATCCAGTATATATAATTCGATTCTCATCAGGAAAGCTCATTCATCCATGCCCACTCCCCACCTCCATTTGTTTTGATAAATACATCACAGAAATGCGTAGGCTCCTCTCCCCGCCCCCCACACACATACACACACACATACACACACACACATACTACATCCCAACCAACCCCCACATACACGATCAAAGCTCATTCATCCATGTCCAACCCCCCCCCCCACCTCCATTTGTTTTATTAAAAATCTTGAAGAAAAATTCAGTGTCTGTTTGTGTTGTGGGACGAATCTACCACTTCTAATTATTTTAGACAGTCAAAGTCTGCACGAAGTGGATGAGCTTCAATCAGTGATGTCAAGTTTTTTGCGCGTCGTTTATAAACTTTATCAGTCCTGTCTATTCCCAATCAGAAAGTCTCCCTATCAAATTTAATTATGTTCCCACCCCAACTAGGCTCTCAACACCGAAGATATAACTGACGAATAGAACATTTGTAATAGAAACAAATGTGTTCGCTTTTTCAATGTCTGAAGAATTCAATGTGTTATCAATTATTATTCTCAAATACGAACAGCCTCCCTTTATGGTGACTGAATGAAAGAAGGAGAAAACAGCTTCTCCAAATGGAGAGACTAATATATTTTGCGTATAGAATAACATGAAAATAGCCAACACCTTTTTTTCCTCATAAAAGATATTCACAAATATACAAGATGAAGACAGATGTGAGAAAAGAAGGATGCTCCTGGGATACAAAACAGAGGAGCTGAAATATTTAGTGATCATCACCTAGTGGTTGCCAAAATGAGATTACACTGACAAAAAGACCTGAAAATAGAAGATATGATATGAATCCAGTATAATAAGATTTATCAGGGAAAGGCAGATGGATCTGAATAAAAGAACTATCGCCAAAGAAGATAGGAAGTTAGGAAAGCAAATCACAGGAAGGATGCAACGGACCTCTGAAGAGATTACGTGAGACAAAGACTTAAATAAAGAAAGCTATCAAGGAAAGCAAAAGCTGTTCATGGGAGCAATGAAGAGCATGAGAAAAACCAAAACATTCACAATACGACAAATTAAGAATGTCAAAGGGGAAATAATGAAAGGAGACAGCGAAATCATGGAACCGTGAGAAAGTATTTTCAACAATTACATAATCCCTCCAGAAAATATGAAACAAGGAGTACAGATTAATTGGTAAAGTAACAAGTAACCCAGAGGAGACAGCTGAAGATGTAGATATCTCAATGGAAGAAATCAAAACAGCTATAAGAAAAGTGAAATCAGGAAAAGCCCCAGAGCAGATCAAGTTTATCCAGAAATGATTAAAAACCAAGGGAGAGAGGCAGACAAACTACTGGTGCACATGCCAAAACAGGTGCTAGACTATTGGAAAAAGGGAACGGTAGTACCAATACATAAGAAAGTATCAACTATGGAATGATCAAACTATAGAGGCATATCACTACTTAGCGTACTAGGAAAAGTGTATGCTGGATACTGGAAATGAGACTAAGCAAAAGAGTAGAGGATCAGATTGAAGAAGATCATAATGGATTTAGACCAGAAAGAAGTGTACAAGACCACATTTTTACAATGAGACAAATAATAGAAAAATTCCTTGAGAGAAACATTGACTTGCACCTGTGATTTATTGACTTAGAAAAGGCATTTGACACTGTGAGGAGGACAAACTATGGCATAACTTAAAAGAACACAATGTAGAGCAAAATTTAGTAGAAGCTATTAAAAGTTTTTACAATAAACCAACATGTGCAGTGAGAGTAGTTGGAAATGTATCTGAAGAATTTGATATAGATATAGGAGTAAGATAATATTGTGTCCTTAGTCCTCTTTTGTTTATCACATTTATGAATTCAGTCGCAAAGGCATCCTCAAAAATGAAGAAAATGAATGTAGGTATGTGGAAGCTCAAACCAATAAATGTAGTAATGCTTTCCATTTGTTGATGATTTAGTTCTGTTTGGGAAATCAGAAAGGGAAATTCAGTCAAATATCAACATGGTGAATAATGAACTAAATAAAAGAGGAATGAGAGTAAATGCAAAAAAAAACTAAAACTATGTTAGTGACTAGGGAAGCTAAAACACAAAATCTTAAATTGGGCAGGAGAATTTAGAATAAACCCTAGGACTAATGGTTAACTCAGGGAAACCTAAGAGAAAAATCACCCAGAGAATCAAAAAGGCAATGACAATGTATGACCATCTAGGAAAGGCATTTGTAGGTAAACAAGAATTGTCAAAAACCAAAATGGCAGTATACAACACAGTTTATTATTCTATCTCCCTTATGTCAGTGAAACCTGGATTTTAGACAATAAAGTTGAAATGAAACATCTAAGAAGATTAGTAGGGAAAACTAAAAAGAGACAAAATCAGAAACACAAAATAAGAGATAAAACCAAAGCAGATGGCATAAAAACTAGAAAAGAAATCAATTGAGATACATTGAGTATGTAAACAGAATGAATGACAATAGAATAGCTAAATCAGTATACAGTGCTAAACATGATAAAAGACAAACAAGGAGACATCATGAGAATGTCAAAAAACAAAGAGGACATTAACGCCAAACCAAATGTAACTTCATTAACGGAAGGAAAACAGACTTTAATTAGACAGGAAAATCCAAAAGGCAAGTGCAATATATAACCATCACCGGAAAGGTAGAATCGGAACAATAAAGAAACAAAAAGTCAAATTGGAGTATAAAGACCTTGTTAATTCACACTCTTTTCTATGGCAGTAATAAACTTGGACCTTAGATAGTGCGCTACAGTAGAGTACAAGCAGCTGAAATGGAATATCCAACGCGGACGTAGTGGGTCTAAAAGGATTTTTCTCTGTACAATTTGTTTCTGTCTTTTAGACACCAACAATAAGACTTCCTGATCAAACCAACTTAGATGACATAAAAACTAAGAAGCATGACAAGTCTCTTATAATCAACTGAGATGGTTTGGGCATGTTAAAGAATGAAATATTTCAATTTCAGAAAAACTCCTTAAAACAAGTTGTAAATCATTATTAGTTTCTGTATATAAACAGTGCTAAAACTCAAGGACAAAAGACAAATTACAGACAAGAAAGATATAAAAACATGTTGGGGGTAGAGAGGAAACCATTGTGGGGAAGGAAACAGAATATGTCAGGAGAGAGGAGCCTAGATAGATAGATAGATCATTTCGGAGAGAAAGAGAGAGAGAGAAAGAGGTGATAGAAAGAGAGAGGAAAGGAGATAAAGAAAGGGAAAGAAAGAGAGGAGAAAGGGGGGAAAAGTCAGACAAACAATTGAGACACAGAGAAATGTCAGACAAACAATTGAATCTATAGAGAGAGAGAGAGAGAGAGAGAGAGACACATGGAGAAGTCAAACAAACAAATGAGACATGTGGAAGAGAGAGACAAACAAATGAGACACTATGGAAAAAATTAAACAAACAGAAATGAGACACATGGAAAAGTCAAACAAACAATTGAGACACATGAGAAAAGTCAAACAAACAATTGAGACACATGGAAAAAAACAATTGAGACAAATGGAAAAATCAGACAAATAATTGAGACACATGGAAAAAGAGAGACAGGATTGAAAAACAGAAAGAGTCAGATAGACAGAGACAGAGACAGAGAGACAGAGACAGAGAGAGAGTTTGATTTTATTTAATTTAGAGAGATCCTTAGAGAATGTGATCTCAGGGAGAAGAGTTTGGTAGGAGACAGACAGAACAGACTTGTAAACAAAGAAGAGATCTTTAAGAGCACAGAGTGACAGACAGACAGACAGACTTTTAGACAGAGACAGAGAGAGAGGAGAGAGACAGAGACAGAGACAGAGACAGACAGAGACAGAGACAGAGACAGAGAGAGAGACTAGAAAAAGAGAGAGAGAGAGAAATATTCAAGAGAGTGGGAGAGAGAGAGAGAGAGAGAGAGAGAGACAGACACAGAGAGAAGAGAGAGAGAGAGAGAGAGAGAGAGAGAGACAGAGAGAGAGAGAGGAGAGATATAGACAGAGAGAAGAAAGAGAGGAGAGAGAGAGAGACAGAGAGACAGAGAGAGAGAGAGACAGAGAGAGAGAGAGCGAGACACAGAGAGAGACAGAGAGAGAGAGAGACAGAGAGACAGAGAGAGAGAGAGAGAGAGAGAGAGAGACAGACAGACAGACAGACAGACAGACAGAGACAGAGACAGACAGACCGACACGCCAGCCATTCGTGTCCTGGAGGAGTTGTACATGCAACTGATTTAAGACAGCAGACGTTTTAAAATCAGACAGAAGGGGGTAAAGAGATTTAGAAAAGAACATATCTCAGATATGTATCTATTTATCAATTTATCCAAAATGTATATACTTGACTAGACTGATATTGAGTACACAGTTAGGCACTGTTGGTCTGAAATTTGAATACTCTTAATCTCTAATTAAAAATATTGTTTTTTTTTAATGGGACAAGAAGTTGTCTACATGATAACTCAGTCGTTAATCTTGTCAGATTCAGTTAGAAGTAAGATTAGTATTAGTATTAAAAAGTATAAGTATTATCTATTAATATTAGATAAGCAAAAATGGGTTGTTTATTATTATTATTATTATTATTATTAATTATTATAATTATATATTATTAGTAGTATTATTAGACATAGTAAGTAGTAGTAATGGTAGTAGTAGTAGTAAGTAGTAGTAGTGGGTAGTAGTAGTAGATAAGTAGTAGTAGTAGTAGTAGTAAATAGTAAAGAAGTAGTAGTAGTAGTAGTAATCATCAGCATTAGCATTAGCACTTAGAGATTATCTTATCTAATTATCTATAATTTATTACAAGTAAATCATTAGGTTGTAGTTCAGTTTGTATTTTATATATGGGCATTGTATGACTATGTATAGTATTAGAGCAGTATTTATTGTAATAACTATATTAGTATTATAATTAGCAAATAGAATTAGTATTGGTAATAGCATTAGTATTGGTACTAATTAGTATTATTATTAAGGTTATTAGCATTAGCATTAGTATTTACCACATTAGCATTAGCTAGTAGTATTGGGTACTAGTATTAGCAGTAGATTAGTATGCCCAGCATATAATGGCATTAGGTGACTAGCATTAGGTACTAGTATTTTTCTGGTATTAGCATTAGCATTAGTATTAGTATTAGCATTACCATTAGTATTAGCATGGGCATTAGGATTAAATCAAGTATTAGTATTAGGTATTAGTATTAAGTATTAGGTATTAAATACAACTATTAACATTGGGAGAAACTAGTATTTGTATTAATATTGGTATGAGCATACATAAGTAAAAGTATATAACATTACCATTGAACATGAGCATTTGTTTTATTGGTTTTGAACATTATCATTACAAAACAACTATTAGGCATACTATTAGTGTTAGTACATTAGCATTAGTATTAATATTAGTATTAGTGTTAGTATTAGCATTAGTATCAGTATTAGTATTAGTATTAGTATCAGTATTAGTGTTAGCATGGTAAGGTATCAGAATTAGCATCATTAGGAAGATGTTAGCATTTAACAAGTATTAGCATTAGTACATTAATTACCAACTGAGCATTAGCATTATTATTCATTAGTATTAGTATTTCATCTACAATTAACATCAATATTATCATTAGTATTAGTAACTAGATGTATTTCTATTAGCATTAGTATTAGCATTAATATTACCATTAAGCATTAACATTAATATTAGTATTTGTATTAGCATTAGTATTAGTATTAGTATTAGTATTAGCATTGATGTATTAATATTAGTGTTAGCATTAGTATTAGCAAAGTATTAGCATTAGTATTAGTATTAATATTCGTATTAATGCATTAGTATTAGCATTAGCATTAGTATTAATATTATTAATGTAGTAGTAGTAGTAGTAGAAGTAGTAGTAGTAGTAGTAGTAGTAGTAGTAGTAGTAGTAGTAGTAGTAGTAGAGTAGTAGTAGAAGTAGTAGTAGTAGTAGTAGTAGTAGTAGTAGTAGTAGTAGTAGTAGTAGTAGTAGTAGTAGTAGTAGTAGTAGTAGTAGTAGTAGTAGTAGTAGTAGTGTAGAAAGTTAGTATCTTTCTTTCTTTATCAGTTCCCATTCTACATTCTTGTTGTATGGGTTCAGATGCCCGAGATGATCTTTCTCCAGGATGCTCTGTCCTGACATTTTCTGTTTCCTTTTAAAAAAAGTTAAATTTCTATGTTTCAATGCCTCTTTTATATTTTCTTCCCCACTCACTCTGAGGTCTGCCTTTTGGTCTTTTACCCTGGGCTTTAGCACTGTATACTGATTTAGCTATTCTATTGTCATTTATTCTGTTTACATTCCCAAACCATCTCAATTGATTTGATTCTATCTTAGTTTTTATGCCATCTGCTTTGGTTTGATCTCTTATTGTTGTGTTTCTGATTTTGTCTCTTTTAGTTTTCCCTACTATGATCATAGATATTTCATTTCAGTTGCCTGTACTCTACTATTATCATGTCTAAAGTCCAAGTTTCGCTGCTCATAGAGGAGAGTAGGACAATAAACTGTATTGTATACTGCAAATTTTGGTTTTTGTTGACAATTCAGCTTACCTACAAATGCCTTTCCTAGATGGTTATATATTGCACTTGCCTTTTTGATTCTCTGGCTGATTTCTTCTCTTAGTTTTCCCTCTGAGTTAATCATTACTCCTAGGTAATTGTAGCTTTGAACTTGTTCTAAATACTCCCTGCCTAATTTAAGATTTTGTGTTTTAGCATCCCAGTTACTTAGCATTGTTTTGGTTTTCTTTGCATTTACTCTCATTCATCTTTTTTTAGTTCATTGTTTATAATGTTGATATTCGACTGAAGGTCACTTTCTGATTTTCCAAACATAACTAAATCATCGGCAAATGAAAACATTGATACATTTACTGGTTTGAGCTTCCACATACCTACATTCCTTTTCTTCATTTTTGAGGATGCCTTTGCGACTGAATCCATAAATGTGATAAACAAAAGAGACTTAGGATACAACCCTGTCTTACTCCTATATATACATCAAATTCCGCAGATATGTTTCCAGCTACTCTCACTGCACATGTTGGTTTATTTTAAAAACTTTAATGGCTTCTATTAAATTTTGCTCTACATTGTGTTCTTTTAAGTTATGCCATAGTTTCCCTCCTCACAGTGTCAAATGCCTTTTCTAAGTCAATAAAACAAAGGATTCCATTATTTGCCTAATATGTGGTCTTGTACACTTCTTCCTGGTCATAATCCACTCTGATGTTCTTCAATCTGATCCTCTACTCTTTTCCTTAGTCTCATTTCCAGTATCCTGGCATATACTTTTCCTGGAATGCTAAGTAGTGATATCCCTCTATAGTTTGAGCATTCCATAGTTGATCCTTTCTTATGTATTGATACTGCCGTTCCCAGTTCCCAGTCAGTTCTAGCACCTGTTTGGACTTCCATGCTTCTTGGCATATTGCATGTAGTAGTTTGTCTGCCTCTCTCCTTGGTTTTTAATCATTTCTGGATAAACTTGATCTGCTCCTGAGGCTTTTCCTAACTTCATCTTTCTTATAGCTGTTTGAATTTCTTCCATTGATATATCTACATCTTCAGTTGTCTCTTCTGGACTACTTGTTCTTTACTCCTTGTTTCATACGTTCTGGAGGGATTATGTAATTGTTGAAAATACTTTCTCCATGTTTCCATGATTTCGCTGTCTTCTTTCATTATTTCTCCTTTGATCATTCTTAATTTGTCGTATTGGGCATCTTTAGTATTTCATCATGCTCTTCATTGCTCTCCAGAACAGCTTTTGATTTCCTTGATTAGCTTTCTTGAAGTCTTTGTCCAAACTCTTCCCATTGATCCTGTTTTGCTTTCCTAACTTCCTCTTTGGCGATAGTTCTTTTTTCACGTAATCTATCCTTTCCTCTGGTCTCTTTGTTTGCAAGTATTTCGTCCAGGCATCTTTCTTTTCTTTAATCTTAGTCTTGACATTCTCATTCCACCATGTTGTCCTTTTCCCATCTCCTTTAATTTGTTTCCTACCACAGACGTCTTAGTATTACTTTTGAGTGTTTCTTTATACATCTTTCCACTTTTCTTCTATTGTGCTATCATTCAGATCCATCTGTCTTTCACTGATAAATCTTTTTATCCTATTTGATATACATGTTTTACTACTGGTTTATTTAATTCATCTATTTTGAGTTTAGTAGCTTTCTTCTCTTGCCTTTTCTGTTTGTTTTCCTCAGTCAGTAATCTCATTTTGGCAATCACTAAGTGATGATCACTAAATATTTCTGCTCCTCTTGCATCCATTACTGTAAAAAAGGGAGCTTTCTACTTTATGTAGTCTATCATTGACTTTTCACACCTGTCATCATTTACTCTTGTATATTTGTGAATATCTTTATGAGGAAAACATGTGTTCGGCTATTTTCATGTTATTCTTTAGGCAAAGATCTCATTTGGAGACTGTTGTTGTCTCTCATTCTTTACCTCTTTACCTATTACTCCTCATGAGGTTTCTACGTTGTTGCCTACTCTAACGTTTAAATGTCCTAAAGCATTAGTTCCTGTTTGGTTTATTTAAGATTCTCTGCAGCTATTTGTAAATCATCTTTCAAGATATCTTTTTCTTCTTTAATTGCGTCTTCATTTTGGTCCATAAGCTATTAATAATTTAATTTCTCGTCCTTTTGGTTTAATATTTACCTCTAATAGCCGTGGGCTTATAAATGTCCAACTTTCCAGTAGCTTTTCATGCCTTTTATGCACTAGAAGGCCTAGTCCTGCTCTAGCTCTATCTTTGACATCTACTCCTGAGAAGATTAAAATATGATTCTGTCCTAGCATTTTCTATTCCTTGTCCTTTTTCTTTGTTTCTGTAATGGTCAAAATATCTACTTTGAATTTTTTTCGATTTCTTCAACTAATTTTAACTCTTTTTCCATTTGTTTTCTTTTTTAACGTGCCATGTTTCAAAAATCAATCTGTCCGTCTTCGTTTTCCAAGTTCGTCTTCCAAAGGTCAAGCCAGTTATATTTCTTTTAGTTCTCTGAATCATGTTGTTTTGGATAAGCAGGGGACAATAGCCCACTGTAAGATAGGTAGATGGTGGGGCTGTCACCTTGAGGCCCCCTATTTTATCCTTGTTATTTTCTGACAGGGTTAACTCCCTTAGCCTTTAGTCATTCAAGACAAGCCTGCAAGGCAACCAGGTTGTTATTTTCTGTCAGTGTTAACTCCTCTTAGCCTTTGGTCAACAAGACCATCTTCTGCAAGGCAGCAGGACACTCGTGGATGGCGGGATCATCTACTCTCATACAGGTGCTCATTGTGTCCACTTCGGAAGTAGTAGTTCATTAGTATTAATATTGTTTTGGTATTAGTATCACTTTGACTATTAGTTTTAGTATTAGCATTAGTATTTCTCAGTTTTATTATTCCAGAGAGATGGTTTATAGCTATCTATTGAAGTCTTTGTTAAACTAGTAGTAGTTTGTTTTGTACCTAGTAGTAGTAGTAGTAGTATGTAGTAGTCAGTTTGCAGTCCAGCTAAATAAGAGTCTTGAGTTAATTCAGCCACAGTCAGAGTAGATTTAAGAAACAAAGTAGACAAAGCTAGTGAGAGAGAAGTGCCATTTTCAGCATCATTCAGATCCAGTCTTTCAGTGAGAAATCCTTGGAGATAACCAGAGAGACTACTGGTTTATTTAATTCCGTGAGTTTAGTAGTGCTTCTCTTGCCAGTTTGTTTTCCTCAGTCAGACAGACAGACAGACAGACAGTCAGCATGTTAAATATTTCTGCAGCTCTGTGCATCCAATGTACAGCAGTAGCAGTAGTAGAGCGGAGTAGAAGCAGTAGTGAATAGCAGTAGAGGAAAACATGTGTTGGCTTTTTCATGTTATTCTTTAGTAAAGATCTGTCAGCAGTAGTAGTAGTAGTAATAGTAGTAGTAGTCGAAGCATTAGTTCCTAGTAGGCTTTTTAGATACTAGCAGTAAATGTAAATCGTAGTAGATTCGTCTTCATCTAGTAACAGCAGCAGAGTTTAGCAGCATCTAGCAGTAGCATAAAGTATCTAGCACCAGGAGAGTATTAATAAGTAGACAGAAGATTAAAATATGATAGATACATTTTATTTTGTCCTTTTTCTTCAGAAAAGCCATAGACAGAATTTGATTTCTTCAACTTTGTTCTCAATAGTTGGAGTGCCAGTTTTCACAGTCCGTTTGTATGGTGTATTTCAAGCAGTTATATTTAATTTGAATCATGTTGTTTTGTAAGCAGTGTTTACCCAGGTAGAGTGTTGGATTTAGTTTGAGACTAGTAGGTGTATTTTCTGACAGCAGTTGGATTTAGTTTAGTCATTCAGTAGTAGTAGTAGTTGTTAGTTAGTTTGCTCAGTATGGTGTATTTCACAAAGTTGCAGTTAGTTTGTAGTAGTAGTAGTAGTTCACATAGTTGGAGTTAGTCGTCTTAGTAGGAAGTATTTCATAATTGGATTAGTAACAGTAGCAACTATTGTATTAGTTTGCTAGCATTAGTATTAGTGTTAGTACATAGAGTAGTAGTAGTAGTAGCAGCAGCAGCAATAGTAGCAGCAGCAGCAGCAGCAGCAGCAGCAAGTAGTTGAAGCAGTGCAGTAGTAGTAGCGTAGTAGTAGTAGTAGTGCTAACAGCAGCAGCAGTAGCATAGCAGCAGCAGCAGCAGCAGCAGCAGCAGTAGCAGCAGCAGCAGAGCAGCAGTAGCAGCAGCAGCAGCAGCAGCAGCAGAGCAAGTAGCAGCAGTGAGCAGTAGCAGCAGCATAGCAGTAGTAGTAGTCCAGTAGTATTAGTAGAAGTTGTAGTAGTAACGTAGTAACCCAGTAGCACAGTCAGTAGTAGTAGTAGTTAGGTAGTAGAGAGAGAGAGTAGTAGGTGATAGTAGAGTTAGAGAACAGAGCAGAGCAGCAGAGATGAGAAACAGAGAAATAGTAGTAGTAGTAGCACATAGCAGAGTAGTAGTAGCAGAGTAGTAGTAGCTAGTAGTCAGAGTAGTAGTAAAGTAGTAGTAGTAGAAGTAGTAGTAGTGGTGGTAGTAGTAGTAGTAGTAGTAGTAGTAGTAGTAGTAGTAGTAGTATAGCAGTAGTAGTAGTAGTAGTAGTAGTAGTAGTAGTAGATCTCTCACTAACAGACGTATAACGAGAACCATCGGATTAGAGAGAGCGAGAGAGAGGGAGAGAGGGGGGGAGGAGAGAGACAGATAGACAGACAGACAGACAGACAGACAGACAGACAGAGATACAGAAACAGAGAAAGAGAGACAGACATAGAGAGAGACACAGACAGACAGAGACAGACAGACAGGTAGAAAGACACAGATAACGAGAGAGCATAAAGACAGACAGAGAGAGAGAGACAGAGAGAGAGAGAGAGAGAGAGAGAGAGAGAGAGAGAGAGAGAGAGAGAGAGAGAGAGAGAGACAGAAGACAGAGAGACAGACAGACAGACAGACAGACAGACAGACAGACACACACAGAGAAAGAGAGAGAGAGAGAGAGAGAGAGAGAGAGAGAGAGAGAGAGAGAGAGAGAGAGAGAGAGAGAGACAGAGAGAGAGAGAGAGAGAGAAAGAGAGACAGACAGACACAGACAAGACAGACAGGCAGGCAGACAGACAGACAGACAGACATAGAGGCAGACAGACAGAGAGGCAGACAGACAAGCAGGCAGACAGACAGACAGACAGGCAGACAGGTAGGCAGGCAGAGAGAGAGGTAGAGAGGCAAACAGGTAGGCAGACAGACAAAGACAAAGAGCAGAGATAATGATTGAGACAGAGATAGAGACAGAGGCAGAGCGAGAGAGACAGGGACAGAGAAATACAGAGACAGTGTCAGAGACAAAAACAGAGACAGAGGTAGAGACAGATAGACAGAGACAGAGACAGAAACAGAGACAGAGACAGAGACAGAGACAGAGACAGAGTGGGAGACAGACAGAACGGCGTCATATAACAATCAAATCAAAGGATCTATATATGAATGTTCTATTATTTCAAATTTCTTGCAAATGAAATGTTAATATATTATCAGAAACGAACAATACGATTCCTTTAATTACTTTAGAATGGTGGCGTCATTGAATTAGTGTGAGATATAATAATACTGATGTGAAAGGAACTGGAAAGAAGACAATATTTATTTGTGTTTACAGATGGAGCAAGACATAATATTAATACGCGTGTTTTGTAAATGAAGAGAGCAAAACCAAAATATGACATAATAAAACGAAAAGAATTATAAGAAGAGAAGCCTGAGAGGAACACAGAAGAGAGAATGGTTTCAAGATAATTATATGAGTGAAGAATAAAATGAGAAGGAACGCAAGAAGTGAGTCAAGGGCACTCATAAACTTCTTCATGTGAACACTGCCGTATGTCTATACTCAGTAGATATCCATCTCTCCTTACCAGCATTATTGAGTGATGTAAACGGAGAAACTGCAAAGGCAAATAGGGAAGTAAGGAACACTTAACTAATTCAAGACGAGTTTCATCGGCCGACCTGGCTTTCAACATAATATTCAAGAGCGGCGGGTGTGGGCTACTGGTCTAGTAAGCCGACGCACCTTCTCCATACGTACGAGTGCGGCTTTCGTAATACGTATCTCGCTCTGCGGAATAAACCTCCTTTAGCAATAAAGGGTTAGGGAAGAAGAACTGAGAGGCAGTGTTGAGGTGATAGATGTCCTCGTTGAAGGGGTGCGGTACAACCACGGATTCTTGTGTAGCGTTCATCAACTTGGTGGCGCCTTTTCGAACGCTGGATGCGTTGTTCAATCATTACTACTGTGCGTGTGATACGAAGCTGCGTTCAGTTACAGTTTGAGACAAGGTGCCAAATCTTGGACTCTTTTGTTTTGATACTAATTGTAATTATTAGGTTGTGCAATAAAATGTAGGGAAATAGTTAGTGTTTCATACTAATTGTAATTATTAGGTTGTGCAATAAAATGTAGGAAATAGTTAGTGTTTCATACTAATTGTAATTATTAGGTTGTGGAATAAAATATAGGAAATATTCATTATTTCATACTAATTGTAATTATTAGGTTATGGAATAAAATGTAGGAAATATTTAATGTTTCATACTAATTGTAATTATTAGGTTGTGGAATAAAATATAGGAAATATTTAGTGTTTCATACTAATTGTAATTATTAGGTTATGGAATAAAATGTAGGAAATATTTAATGTTTCATACTAATTGTAATTATTAGGTTATGGAATAAAAATGTAGGAAATATTTAATGTTTCATACTAATTGTAATTATTAGGTTGTGGAATAAAATTTAGGAAATATTTAGTGTTTCATACTAATTGTAATTATTAGGTTATGGAATAAAATGTAGGAAATATTTAATGTTTCATACTAATTGTAATTATTAGGTTATGGAATAAAATGTAGGAAATATTTAATGTTTCATACTTATTGTAATTATTAGGTTGTGGAATAAAATTTAGGAAATATTTAGTGAGCATGTTATTATAAATCATCGCTTATCGTGTGCTCTTATTATTTTTTTTTAAATTCACATTCCAGAGGAAAGTTATTTGTCGTTTTGTGTATGCGCTCGTTAACGCAATCCTCGATAGCATACCAAGTACAAAAAGAAGTTCCACTCATTATAATATTCTAACTTGCATTGCTCATCATTCTTTTGAAAATGTATGTCGTCACGTTGTAAATAATTAATTACTCTGTCAACGAAGACTTTTGTAGGGGTTTTTTCCTTTTCCTTTTCTTTTTCTTCACGCGTGTCATTAGTTTTTCCGAAAAAAATTGCAGTCAAAATTACTTAAACCCATAACGGTTTGACGTTTCATTACGTGCCTAAGTTTTTCATCGTTGGCAAATTTTTTTCCACAATTCTGTGAGATAAAAGCGAACGTTTCCAGTACATAGCAAACTGTCAATGAAGCGCAGGGAGATTAGAATCTGAATTTTCTCGCGGCATGGTGTATGTTGGGAAGTGACCTTGTGTAGGCAGCTCATCAACTCTGTTCGTTTGGTTTTACAGTTAAGAATTTGTTTGAGACGGGGGTGCAGGCAATGGCTGTCAATTTGACCATATCGTCTTGGCCATCGCGCCACTCCATGCAGCTGTTTTTTTGGCATTGACTTTGTTGTTGCTGGTGCAGCTGTCGATGTCCGAAGGTGTCAGGAGATATCGGACCCGATCCCATCTGAGGCCCAGTTACGTTCCTAGATCTCGAAGTAGATCGAGTTTTGCCCTTCAAAGAGACGAGGCCAGAGGTGAGTGATTTCCTATTCTCTTCTTCTTCTTCTTCTTCCTCTTCTCCTTTTTCCTCTTCTTCTTCTTCTTCTTCTTCTTCTTCTTCTTCTTCTTCTTCTTCTTCTTCCTCTTCTTCTTCTTCTTCTTCTTCTTCTTCTTCTTCTTCTTCTTCTTCTTCTTCTTCTTCTTCTTCTTCATCTTCTTCTTCTTCTTCTTCTTCTTCTTCTTCTTCTTCTTCTTCTTCTTCTTCTTCTTCTTCTTCTTCTTCTTCTTCTTCTTCTTCTTCTTCTTCTTCTTCTTCTTCTTATTATTCTTATTATTATTATTATTATTATTATTATTCTTATTATTATTATTATTATTATTATTATTATTATTATTATTATTATTATTATTATTCTTATTATTATTCTTATTATTCTTCTTATTATTATTATTATTATTATTATTATTATTATTATTATTATTATTCTCTTCTTCTTCTTCACTTCTGCTTCTTCTTCTTCTTCTTCTTCTTCTTCTTCTTCTTCTTCTTCTTCTTCTTCTTCTTCTTCTTCTTCTTCTTCTTCTTCTTCTTCTTCTTCTTCTAGCTTGTTCTGCTGTTTGCAAGGTTGCCACAGCCAATGCTATTTCTCCATTGATTTCTATCAACTGCATCATTCTCGTTCATTCCGATTTCTCTAATCTCTGTATATACAATCCATCTTTTTCTTCGTTTGTCTCTTCCTTAATTCCAATAGTATAGCTCCATTAATGAAAGGACAGACGATGTTAATATTATATTTTTTTGCTTGACCTTGGCACTTCTACAATCGTTCTCTTCCCACTAACATCCCCAACTGATTCATGCATACACACCACATCCAACGTCATTCCCACTTCTACCTAAACTGCCCAGCCTTTCAGTCATTCAATCACACAGTCGTTTGAACCCCCATCGCCCCCCCCCAAGCACGCGATATTATGATTACAATGCTCGAATATCGAAGCTGAAAAAACACCAGCAATAGATGTAAGAAAAACGAAAAAGAAGTCGAAAAATGCGAAGGAAAATGGAACTCACACTCAGTCCTACACCTACCTACGAATCTAAACACCTCCCACAAAGAACATCAACAGAGAATAGCACCTCTAAAAAAAAAACGAAAAAGAAAACATCGAGGAAGAACAAGGGACACGAAACAAAGCAAATCCAATAGACATGGGAGAACTGGAATATGACCTAGACGAAATTGTCGAAGAATTAACATCGAAATACCGAAATCAGAGACAAAACTAAAAAAAAACCCAAAAAACCCTCAAAATTATACAACAGTCTCTTAGATTTCTTTCAGATGTGTGAACAACGGTAATCGTCAAATTTACATTACAATTTTTCAAACGAAGAAAACAACCTTAACAATATTATTTACATGTATCAGAGAAATTCAATTAATTGTTGATAATATCATCGCAACGAATGCAGAAACATTTATGAATATTATAATTCATGCTTTCGTGCACTGTGGCTTCCTTATGGCACCATTGTACATAATATACAACCACACCAATAATATGATCCTATGGAACCATCGATGTACCCTGGGATCATCGCATATATGGTGGATGTGCTAAATCGCAATGAAACAATAAACCAGTGGTGTGGTTGTAAATTATTCTCAATAATATTCATTAGTAATAATAAGACAGGCAATTGTGATGCTTTCCCAATGCGCTGGCACAAAGTCGGTATAACCCTACCATGAGTTGGTACACAGCCGTGCCACTTATTGTATAACATTGTCGATACGATGCAGATCAGTGTGAAATTTGACGTCAACCATTCGGGGAAGACAGGGTCGGCCAAGCCAGGGCCCTGACTTGCAGTTCCACCCACACAACAATATTCTGCTACAGAACATGAGGCGCTTTGACTTGTGGTTATGAAAGCGATTTGCCTCGTTAGACATCAAGAAGGAGCAATTCCCTTTTTCTTCCGCTTGGTCAGAAGCCTAAATATGCCAGTCTACTTAGGGTCTGGACGATATTTCATACCTGCCTGACCTTACCCGTACCGCTTGCACCCTTTCCACATTCAACCGCCATCTTGTCTGGGGTGTTGATGGGCGACGTGTGTTATAAAAAATCCCTTGGCTGATATACGATAGTTGTAATGAATTGAGTCTTCTCCTGTGTCCACATCATTGCCTACTTCTGTTCAGCTCTCCCCAGACGACAACTGATGAGGCAATTTTCAGAAGTACGATGGAGATATGTATTGAACTTAATAATATCATTATTA
>JAXRKP010000782.1:125000-130000 GCA_037039925.1 Doris montereyensis | reverse complement strand
TTGATACAAGAGACGTAGATCAAGGCCGATATAGTAAATCGTTACAGAAGTGGTAATTAGATATATCAATGCACAATGCAGCCCTCCCCCCTCCCTTGGCTCCCGTGACCCTTGACCTCAGAGACGTTAGAATACTTCTTCTGTTCTATTGTGTTGCTTAATTTTTCACGCAACAAACCAGAATGATTTGATAGAGTTAAAAAAAAAAGATTTACCATATTAGATACAGATTCTAGACCTAAGCAGATCTATATCAGGATCAAGATTTATACACGCTCATCATGCCTCGACGAATAGCTTTGGCTACGAGAGGATAAACAACAGAAGTCTTAAAGTATCATAAATTCAAAAGGCTTAAAATGCTTGAAATGTACTATCAAAGGAAAGGGCCTGACGAGTGCTTTCATGTGGTACCATTTTGTTTTCTTATAGCAAAAATATTAAAAAGGGAGTTATGACCGTTCAAAGGTAAAAAACCCTCAGGTAACAAAGAAATATAGCGACAACCCCCCCCCAACACACACACACACACTCACTCACAAATAATAATTAAAAAAATTGTGATATTTTGGCAACAAAACTATAACTTTGCTATCTGAATTAGAAATATAGTAAACGTGCATGTCATTTTGATCGGCTCGAACCAGTAAATACAACCATCACATTGCAAATGATGAATCTTTAACGATAATGATGTTTAGCAAGATTAATCAGATTATGTATGATTTCCAGGCTGCGCGTAGCTGTACTAAAAATTATATGTGATAAAAACATATGAAAGCAATGTTTAAGAAGCTTACTCACCCTGATTTGATTTGATTTACTCACAAAACTGTGATACAATCATTAAAGAGCAGATATCCTCAGTGATTGAAGTGTAAATGAATACCTGAACGTTTCCGAGATTGGATGTATACGAAATCGTAATGAAATATTAATAAATTTACTAACTAACCGTGAATCGAATTGATTTTAATTGTTAACAATAACTGTTATACAATCATAAAAGAGCAGCTCTCCTCATTGATTCAGGTGTAAATGAGTACCTGGATATATGCAGTGGTAAATACATGTTGCAATGGTAAATATTTTCAAGGCTGGAATGAAATGGCCCTCCAAAGTGTTTCTGTTGACAAAAGTTTGTTGTTTTTTTGTGTGGAGGATTTGCCCTGATTGCCCTGTAAATAGCCGAGGAAGTTATTGTGAGGTATGTTTCCATTTCAGATAAAACAGAGTTGGTTTTGTTGAAAAAAATCACAATTAATTTTTACTAATAAGAATTTCAATCTCAACAATACAACATTGGTTATATGAATGCATTAATTCATTTCACTTGTTAAAAGCTCAAAGGAACATTGCAATTCCACAATTCATACAAAAATCATACCAAGGCACTTATTCAGACGGTGATGAGAAAACATTCCCAGTAATCCAACAAAATCCTGAACTTAATTTTTGAAAAGAGCTTTATAAATTAAATTTTCTGTAATTAAAATGTAAAAAACCCCGCAATCATCCAAGATTAAGTATTAATCTAAGTCACTCTATTTCATGGGGGTGAATTCTCCTTAGGAGTAGATCTAGAGTTGAAAGAAGTCACAGAGCTACACCTGGCTTGGAATTTTACAAGCCATGATTCATCAACTCCAACTGAGGAAATGAATCATGCAGTGGTGTGTTTAGTACACATGTAGTATGAATAAACATGTTTGAAAGAATCATCAATTGATGTATTACAATATTCGATTATGAACTGTTTGCTTCCTTAGATTCTACCCATCCACCAAATGCAGAGAGGAGACAGCTAGATGAAAGACATGTTACAAGAATGAAAGCATTTTTACCAACCACACATGATTATTATTAATTAAGTGAGAATGTAAAAATAGTTAGCACAAATAATTCAATTCAAACACACATCATAAATTAAATATTTAGCACGCCATAAAGAAAATGAACCTAAATGTGCAATTTAGATGTAAAACTGGTGATTTTAAACCTCATCTTTATAGTGACGTATGTGGCCGAGCAATTAGGCTGCCGGATTGGGGATCATGAGGTCCGGAGTTTGAATCTTCTTGGAAAAGACACTTAACACGCATTCTCCCAACTCTACCCAGGTGCAAATGGGTACAGACGCTAGCTTGGTAGTAACAATTGCGTCAGACTAGCGTCTTAACCAGGAGATGATTATTGTCACCTGTTCCGCTTCATGCTATTAAAACGGGGATAAGCTCTGGCTACATGGGCCTTGGAAAGAACTTTACATATTAATAGGCCCTAAAAGATTGTTTAAACTAAAAGGAAAAAAGACAAATCTTAAATAATTTAACTGTACACGTGACAGTGATTAAAGATAATTGAAACTAGATGCAAAGTGCATGAGAAAAATTAAACTGTACAATAAGCAAAAGTATACAAATAATGAAAATATAAGCTTATGATCAAGGGCCGACTTCATCCATCAAGAGATCTGACCCTATAACATGGGCAACATTTCTAAACGGACCTTTTTGGTAGGAATTGACTTATTGAGTTTTGCCAGGATGGCGGCCAGAATATCATGCTCTTTTCGATTTCCATGCACAAAGGGTTCTTTTACATGCGCAAATAGATTCTGCCTCAGTCGTTGTGACAGTCGCTTGACAGTGCGCAGCAGTTTTTCATATCCATGTATGACAATGTTTAGAGGTGAACGCCTGTTTCACTGTTTAAGCATGAGAGATGATCCCGCTTCAGCATCTTGGGAGACACATGACCTGGCCTAGGTTATTGAAAATCAGTGCTGTACCTAGTAAGGTATCCCTCTGAAACAGAAAGCACTTCATTAGCAGATACCATCATTTCCTGAAGAGACATAGATGTGCTTGGTAACTCAGCACTAGGAATGCTGCTACAGCTGGTAGATGTCTAAGTTGCAGATCTCCCTGTGGGTTGAAATACGAAGTCTCTCGTAGAAGAGATATGGCTTAGTCTATTTGACTCTGGATGTTGCTAGAACAAGACTGAAATGCATAGAATCATCTCTTGACGGCCAAATTCAGCCGGTTTCTTTTTTAGACATATGCCCCAAAAGTGTACAGCCGTAACAGCTGCACACCAGCCTGGCCATGAAGCCCCTTAACAAGTTACATGACGTGTCCCCCACTGCAGTGTGTCTTTATAGAGAGCCTTAATGTGGTCCCAAAGACCAGGCATCGTGGGTGAAGTCGAATCCGAAGCCATAATCGTTTTTTGTCGCCACAGCGGTTGAGAGAAAAGAAAAACATATTTTAAAATACAATATATTACAAATCAAATTCCAAATTGATGAAATAAAACAACATTTTCTTTCTTCAAAACACAATGGTAGATTAAAATAAATTGCACCAGACAAGGAAAGCCATCGAGTTCATTGAGAAAATTGTTCATTTCACAGGCACATGTTCGGTTCGTAGTTAAAATAAATACAAAATATCAAGTAACTGTTAAAAACCCTCTTTCAAATACAAATTCTGTACCTTAAAGCTCACAATTATTACTTCTAATGAAGTAGATGGCAAGATCTTTAGATGATATAGGTGGATTTAAAATGACACCCGATCGATGATGAGATCAATCAGATTTGGCGATGGTTTCCATTCTACGTCTAGACCTAGTCGGTTGAATACCGTATTAAACAAATGCTGATCCTACAAATGGAAATGCCACCCCTCACATACAATCTACGGACCTTACAGCTCACAATTATTGCCTCTAATAAAATAGATGGCAAGATCTTTAAATGATAATAGGTAGATTGATAATGACATCCGATCGATGAGTGCAATCAGATGGGCGGTGTCTTTCTTCTTACGTCTAGACCTAGTCGATTGAAAGCCGTATTAAACAAATGCTGATCCTATAAATGGAAACACCATTCTTCAAATACAATCTCTGTACCTTATAGGCCCAAATTATTACTTCTGACACTCACTGACAGTGGATGGCAAGATCGTTAGATGTTATAAGGTGGATTAACAATGGCATCCCATCGATGATGCGCGTCATCAGATGGGCGGTGGCTTTCTAAACTAGATCTAATCTGGATCTAAACTAGATCTAATCTATTTCTAATCTAGATCTAAACTAGATCTAATCTTTATCTAATCTAGATCTAATCGGTTGGATACCGTATTAAGACACGTGCTGATCCCAATAATGGGTTAAAATGCGAATCAGAGCAAAGACATAGAACTTATAACTCTGCAATCACTAGTTAACTGTGTGCTGCGAACAGATGGAGCCTTTTTATAGACTTACTATAATTCGAAAGATCTAAAACTTCGGGAAACCCCCACCGCTGGCATTACTGGACAGCCAAGGTGTCAAAACAAGCGTATTTATTTCTAAGTTTCAAAGTTTACTTTGTTCATTCAAAATTAGTCAAAACGCATTTTAAATGAGATGACACATTTATTGCTCGATAGACGTGGATTGAAAGGGAAACATCATCACGGTATTTAGTTAAGGCCCGCGTTGCTGAGACCGCCTCTATCGGCGAGGGGGAAAAGCATATTGCTGGATCATCATATTCTATTTCCTAAACACTGTTCGACAGGAAGAACATTAAAGAATACATGTTTAAAGTTTAAACATTGTGCCCTCACTTTTTCTAATTTTTTCTTTAGGTCTAAAAAATCAGGCTTCTTACGAAGACATATCAGCAAACCCAAACAAGGACTTTACACGGTTTAAATGAGATACAAACATATTTCAACTAAACAACAGGTTTCAAAATAATTTTTAATATATATTAATTTTTTTTTAAAACGCATTTAAAACAGATGACACAATAATACATCGATAAACAGAGACTGAAAAAATACCATCAACACCCAAGTGGGTACTCAAAATGGCGTCACCATCCCCAAAATTATCTATTACATGTACTTCGTTTTAAAAAAAAAGTATTCTTACATTTGATGCTATGCTTTGATCATTTAGTCATGCCATACTTTTATCATTAGTCTGTTTAAATT
>JAXRKP010000782.1:110000-112500 GCA_037039925.1 Doris montereyensis | reverse complement strand
ACGGTGTTTACTCCTTTTGACACAATGACTACTGACTTTATGTCTATATCCTGTTAATGGTATAACATGGTATGGACATGCGTCAGTGGCCTAGTGCTAGTGGCTAAGTTAGCGGACTTTGGATCTTGAAGTCCTGAGATCGAATCAATACAAGTGCTAGTGCTAGGCCCGATGTTGTTTTCCTTGGGAAAGACACTTAGCAGTAATGTTCCCCTCTCGGCCAGCACCAGCTTGGGAGTAAAAACCTGCGATAGACTAACGTCCCGTCTACGACCTGCTTATTATGTATCACCTTTTCCTCTTCACGCTATAAAACCCCGGGATAAGTTCCAGACCTATGGTTGGTAATGACCTTGAAGGAGCTTTACTATGTATGATTGTATGTGTTGGATGAGGAGAGAGGTGAGTAGATATAAGGTGGGATGGGGGAAATCTTTTGTGGGAGGTTTAAAATTGTCATTTCGAAACCAAAATCGAACTACATGACATATAGTTAAAGTGTTGTTGTTGTTCCTGTTGTTATTTTTTGTTGTTGTCTTGTTTGTGGTTTATACTGTTGTGGAGTGTTTTTGGATGTATGGAAAGGGGGGGGAGTGGGGTTGGGCGTAGTATTGATTCGAGCTCCAAGAATGTGTAGGAGAACCAAGTGTTAACGTGTCAAATATTAAAGGACGCTTTCTTGTATGAATGAGGACTGATTGATTTCAAACCTTCATGCAATTTATTTATGACAAATAAAAGGAGTTTTACATTGAGGATACACGTACAAAAGTGACAGTTACGTTTATATTTTCTCAGGCAGCTGTACACCATTCTTTTTCTTCTTCTATATGTTGAGTTTTCTAGTCTGTCTGTCCATTATCGAAATAAGACTAAAAGTACATGTGGACAAAACTTCTTTTGCTATTGAATGTTTCGTGAAATTCGTCAGAAGTAAATGTTGACATTATTTGTTTGGATTTGCATTAACTACACAAATCGAAGATTGTCTGTTTGATTTGCTTGTTTGTTTGTTTTTCATTTGATTTCTTTCTTCTTTTTGTGGTGGTGATGGTGGAGGTAGTTAAAAACACGTGAGGGTAAAGGGGAGGGGGAGGGTACTAATATAGTGACAGACTTTGTGGTTAGAGCTAAAAAGAACGGAGAGCGAGACGAAACTTAAAAGCATCAACAGTTGTGGGAATTCTCATGACTATCAATAATATCATTTAATTTTGTTTTGTTTCCTGTCCAAAAGGGGACCAATGTACGTCATCGAATACACATGAACATGAACAATAAAGCAATTAATTACACATCGAGACTCAAAAAGCTGCTACTACCATACGAAACAAATTCAACCATTCAGATCTTCTTCTTCCCAATGGCTGTGGGACGTTTGAGCTCGAGAGAGCCCCTGAAACGGTGACCATAGTCGCTTACGGCCTCAGTTGGGCTCGGGGTCAGTTAAGAGTTCTGCGGCTCAATTCTTCAGCGATCGGGACATCCCATAGTTACATTGGTTTTAAAAGAGGCCCACCCCGCCTTTCAATGCCGAAGCTCCCTTAGCCCTGTCTTGGGGGCAGGTTCGCTGTTGGTTATACAGGGTTAAGGGTCACCCAATCTGATGAATTAAAATTTGTTTTAGGATAGTCATAGATCCAAATCTAGTTGGTTTTATTTTCTTGTTACGTAACGTGTTTCCTCTTACGAAGCATTAAAGCACAACACACAAGACGACTGCTTGTAATGGCTCTCCACCACTTTGCAAATACTAACAGACGACCGGAAGTTGCCTCTTGATGAACACCAGACGTGTTAAATTGTTTCACCAAAGACGATCTTTGGTTTGATCCTAGGTAAATAACACGATAGTGTGCCTATGTCCATTTTCGTGAAAAACGAATTAGAGATAATCCTGGGGACTAAAACGAAATCATGCTTCCTGAAATGTGTGAAAATGATATGATGAAAATACATCACATGCCATTTGAAACTTGGAATTCCCAAAGCCGCCGGTGCCAAAATCCTTGGTTTTTGTCCTTTTTCTCTAAATGATGTCAATTCTGACTTGGGGACACTATTGCAATTGCAATGACCCCATCAACTGTTCCATCACGCTGTTTTAGCTTGAGTCAAATCATTATCATGACGAAGTATATCATCCTATTGCAGTCCAAATCAGTTATAGCAATTCAAGGCGGCCTGATACGTGATGTATTTTCTTCTAGAGGAGCTAGACCTAGCTGCTCTGTGTCTCATTGATGAATCAATGAACCGTTCGACGACACTCTCAGTAGGTTTATGAACAGCACACACTCATCTAACCTCGCAATATGATATATCGCCTCTCGCTAAGCAGCCATTCTCGCTTACCGCCAGCTTGTCACCTTTGTATGGATCAGACAGTATAAAAGCAATGCAAGAATTCATTATACAGCCATCCGCCAATGATTAGATGTTTCCTTAATAACTGTTGTACAATACAATTCGTTATACGTGCGTACAATGCAGCAGTAAA